>APFE030982331.1:96549-116744 GCA_000404065.3 Pinus taeda
CCCCACACCTCCACCCCCCACAAAAGAAAAAAAGAAGAAAATGTAGCATTAACAAACCTTTTATATAGTTTTTTTTACATATGTTTAATAAGAAACATGGTTGGTGCATTGTCGTAGTCTTTGATTAGTTTGTATGAGGTCACAAGTTCGAATCCTATGAGGTACCATTCGACCCCTTACAAAATTTTGGCTGGCCATGAGGAGGCCAAGTGGCAACCCTTGGATCACTGTGAGAATGTCTAGAGGTCCTTGGATGTTGGTAAGTAGGTCTGTGATAGTGTCTACAGATCCTTAGATGCTGGCATGCCCATAACATGGGAGCGTTCCAAGGGGGACTTGTCCAAAATTTTAGTAGGACCCACAAACAAGATACCTGAAGTGTTGGATTGGTTCTTGAGGGTACTAATTCTGATGTTGAATTTCTGTGTGGTGTGTTTCCATTAGTTCCACTTCCTTAATGTGACTTAGGAGGTTGAATCATATCATAGTGGCCTCTCATCCAATATTTACCCCACATGGGCAGTTGATTGGGTAGATGTAGGAGGAGGATGTTATAGTGATGATGATTGTCCCACGATGCATCATCTCGCTTCATGATCTCCATGATGCTATCACTGGTAGAAAATGTATGAGAGAAGGAATGACATGATGTTCCATAATATAAGGAACGATCAACCTAATTGATTGAAGAGGAGAGAGTGGAGTGCGCCACATAGGCCAAATAGATGACCTCATAGTGAAGCTCAATGGGAATGAGTGGCATGTGGTAACAAAAAGTGTCAATATTAGATTCATCTGATACTTCTCATGAATTAGTTGGATTAGTACAAAAAGATATCATGTTGACATGGGATATTGGATTAGAATTTTTGGGAGAAGGAGGGGCAAGAGAAAAGGTTCTCATGAGGGAGGAATCCTTAAGTATTCCTACCCTGACATGTTGATATCAGTGTGGGGTTTCTCCCATAAGAGGGATTCTTCTAGTAACTTGAGAATTGATGGAAAATAAAGTGAGTTGATCAATGGCTACTATACCTTCATTATGAGGGAAATCAGTCATTTTGGAATATGTTGAAACAACAAAACCCATACCATAAACCCATGTACAACATAGTAGAAGGTTATAATCTAGCATTCCATCAATAACTTTGACTTCTGATGATACCATCTTGTTGCATAATTATACTTGTAATGAATTTAGAATTTCACAAGGCTTGAAGCCTCTTCTATCAAAATAATTTAGAGTAGTCGGTGATTGACTAAATTGGGGAAAAGCAATGGCCTTCCATCAAGAAAGGGACATGATACAGGTTAAGGCTTCTTTGTCCACAATGGAATGATGGATATTCTTACCATGAATAACAACTTGAATAATCAATGATAATTGGGATGGAAGTTGAGGTGTATAATTCTCATTCTTTAAAACTACTAGGTTGGAATCCGAAGGATCAATATCCAATTGTGGAAAGAAAAGCCTTCTTCTTGGTGGGGAAATTTTGATACACCTTAAGAGTTGACATATTGTGGGAACCTCAACCAAATCCTCAACTATATTATAATTTTAAGCCACTCTTGCGGTACGGTTGAAAGTAAATTTATGGATAATTCCTTTGGAAGGATTAATTTTCAATTCAGTAGGAGATGCATTTAGAGTAGGATGTGATGGAGATGTAGTCGAACTAGTAGGTTTCTTGGTAGCCCGACCATTTGAAGGATCCACAATACCATAATATTTACTTCCAGTGGATAGTATAATGTCATTTTTTTCTTAGCACAGGAAAGCGACTTCCCTGGCAACCATATTGGACTCTTGATTTGGAGGTGGACCTATCAACACAGTGGATGCAATGGATGATTTAAGGTACTGATTTAGTTCTATCAAGTCTGGACAATCACAAGTGAAATTCTGCTCATTACAAATAAAACATGGATGATAAGGTTTCTTCTTTTCTTTAGAATATTGATCATTTTGTTTATCTTGCAGAGGAGTATCTTTCTTCATTTTACCTTTTCCTTTCTTCTTACTTCCTAGTTTTTTAGATTTTCCTTTGGAATATTGAACGACATTGTTCTTGGAAGTAGAAGCTACAAGAGTGGTAGAAGATGGGTTTTGGGAAGCCACAACAAAATTTGAACTAGATGGTTTACTCGTTCACTTCTCGCTCGCATAATGAATCATGCCATTAACAACATGTGATTATTTACTAGGATGTTGAGAAACAATATTGGAAGGTTGCAGAACATTTGGTATTTTATCACAAAGCATGCTAGATTGTGTATAAATAAGATCCAAATACTGGGAATGAGAAATTACTTTCTCTTTAGTTACAACTTCGCCCTTAGCAACATATTTTGTGATGGATGACAATAAAGACTTAATAAACCATTCAACTAGAAATTGGTCAAGAATTATTTTTTTAACCAAACGACAATGATGTCACTGCTCATGAATGTGATCTTAAAAGTGAGTGCCATAATTTTTTTTTTTTAAATTGGGTAAAATATTAGTTTTTATCTCATATGCTATGGGCAACTGAAAATGTGTTAGGAATGTGGTAGCCAAGGCATTGAAATTATCGAACAAATTTCGTGGTAGTTCAATATACCATTTTGCTTTTGTACCGATGAGTGTGTGCTATAAAAGACACTAATGAACATAGTCATCATTGAGAGATTTCAACGAACACCAAAAATGATAAGTCATCACATGTGTAGATGGTTCCTCTCTAGGATTTCCATTAAGTTTAGGGATATATCACTAGGCAATTTTGTGAGAATAACTAGTAACCAAGGAGAATGAGAAATGGTATTATTGGTGATTTTGGTCATATCTAACAATTCAATAGTTACTACAAATGGAAGCTTCCTGTTGAGGTCCGGTGGAGGATACCTTGGGTAAGATGTGATGGTCTGAGAAACAAGTATCTATGTTCCTTGATAGGGAGGATTTTGATAACCAAAATACACATAACCTTGTTGCCAACCTCCAGGATAACCCTGTAAAGGTTGAAACAACTGGTTTGGATTCGTTGACCCTAAGGAATTTGAGGTATACTTTGATATGGTTGTTACTATTTCATTGTAGGATTTTTCATCATGATGACATAAGGTTGGTTAGGTTGTGCTTGTCCGATACCATATACATTTTGACCTACTTGAATCTGATGGATGGCCTAACCAAGTGGTTGTGCCTGTAATACCTTGGAAAGGTTTGGTATACATGGCTTGTGAAGTGGCATATATTGGTGGAATAGGTTGAGGTACACATGTAGCCTGCAAAGTTTAGATTACAATTGATTGAGCTTGAGCTTGTTGAGATACAGGTTCATGAATAATAATCTGAGATGTAGGTGGAATAGGTTGAGAAATTAAAGATAAATCCACAACCAAACTAGGTTGTACAAGCATGGAAAATTTCCAAACATTAGCAACCATTGCAGAATGTGGAGTACTCACATGAGACTAAGCATTAACTTTAGGGGATGGAAATATCCTTGCAATAGGATCCTCCCCTACCGAAGGAGGAGGGTTATATGGAGGAAACTACCACCCAAGAGGAGGGTTCCAAATAGGTGAATTAGGTTGTTTTAGGTATACATACCCACTATGTTAAGGACCAAACTATTTCTGACCCATAGGAGTATATGGAGCAAGAGGAGTAGAGTGTGTAGCACTCATCATACAAGTTACAAACGGAATTCTAGATGTAGATGACATGTGGACGTTTATGAACTGGATGCAGTGCTAGAAAAAAGCAAAAACTTTTATCATTATAGATGTTGTAACACATCTCTAGTGTAAACTATTCATAACGATGACGGAAAAACCAATTCTTTCAAGAAATCAATGGTTAAGCAATCAGTTTGTTAGTGAACTACTTTAGAGGAACAAAGAAAAATCCAAGAAAATATTATCAAAGGCAATTCAAAACCAAAATAAAACAAAATGAAGGCTTTTCAGACACCAAGGTACCCTGAGGGACACGAGTAGAACCAACTAGAAAAAGTAAATTCAGAGAAGAAAACACAAAATTTATTTTTTGAATTAAACATTGGTCAATGCATGTGCTAAAAGGAAACTAGTGCTTTGAAAAAGATGTTCAGAGGAGTCTAGAGAGCATTGCAATGATCTGTTTCTATGCAAGTGGGAGTGTTGATCAATATTGGGCCAAGTTTTGACAAGAAAAAACAAATCAAGCTCCATGAAATGTCTTCCTAGGGTCAATCCAAACTGACTGAGGCAATGGAGGTCTATTCAAGAGGTGAAACAAAGGCTAAGGCCGAGGAAATCACTAAAGGAAAGAAATGATCCCTAGTGGAGTCACCAATTTTTTATGTGAAATTTATGATTGTTGACAAAAGTATCTTCCCTAGACCTAGTGGACTCGTTTAGAACAACATAGAGAAAATAATATAATGTTTCCCTTATAGAAATTGAAGAATGGAAAGAGGCTTACTTCTAATCCATCACAAGCTTTACTTTAATCCTAACTTGTAAGCTCCAATCATAGCTCTGATTACTGTAATTAAAACCTACACATAAAATAAAAACAAGCCAATGATCCACAACATATGCATAGCATAATTCAATTACTTTATTCAATGGATCAACAAATCATTTAAATACATTAATGTAAAAGTAACATACAACATAAAGAAAAACTTTATACTCTTTGTATTAATATGAATAGGAGAGAGTTTACAATTAAGAATAGTAGTTGATATTGTAGAGATCTCCCCACTTTGACTTTTCCTTCCTTGTCACAAAGCACACCTCAATGTCACCCTAATGCATGAAAATGATGACTCTCTTAGATTCCAGGCAATAACATGGGAGCATGATCAATGTCCAAAATCCATCCCTAATGTTTTAAATGGTACTAAATTTATAGGAGAGGGATGGTAGTTAGGAATTCTTATACATTTACCAATCTAGGCTTGAGATCCACTTAAGCTGGGAGGACGAACTCAAAGGATAATAGGTGAAATATCCAAGGTAGGATCATATATGATTCAAGATTCTTATATAAGCTAAATGGTTAAAACAACTCCTCGAAGCTTCTAGAAGAGGAAGCTTTGGCATCCTTTTTAATTTTCTCGAATTTCTAGAATCAACACACCCCCAATAAGGGACACGTTTTTGCTAATCAACGCTAGTGCAGAATTGAGAAACCTACTACTTGACACATCTCTCTAAAGGGGCAAGGTGTGTTGGGCCTTAAAATCACCAATTTAAAGTAGTCAGACCCTGAAACTTGGGGATTTAGAAAGGTCATGCTTAGGGATTTATGTAGGGATGAAGACAACATGTTCATACATCGTGATTGATCTGGTTTGCAGGCCTATTGACCAAATTTGACAAAATAGCCTATACAAATATGTTTTAATTTTTTAAAGTTTGAGAGAAGTTATATATTTAATTTTTGTACTTTTAATTGAGTTAATTTCATCATCTATAGTCTTGGGGTGCAAAGGAAATATTCATTGTTCGAAGTGTGGAGATGCAAATGAATATTTCATTATGTGAAGTGTGGAGGTGTGAAAAAATCTTTCATTGTGTGTGAGTGCAGAGAAAGTACAATGAAATTGATATAATAATTTTATGTGACTTAAATTTTTGGCTATGCAATTTCTTTATATAAAATATTTTTGTGTGTTTTCTCTCACTCTATTTTATCCAACTTCTTAATCATCTATATCTTTGGAAGTTTGGGGAAACTTCTATAATAATTGAAAAGTGTACATATCTGAAGGTTTACATTTCATTGTGCAAAGTTGTGGGTGTATCAAAGATAATTTCGCTGTGAGAAATACAAAATTGTGGCTTGCAAAATTGATTTTGTCACACCATTCTATCTGCCATATCTAAATGATACATTATGAAATTGTGTCCAAAGAGAATAACTAAGTGTGAGGTTGTTAGTCTGTTATACTTCCATTTGTCACTTGGAAACATAATCTTATTTCCCCATTTTATCTTTTTGGGCATTAATTTCATTATGCGAAGTGTGAAGATATGATTTCAATATGTGCATGTAAGACAAATTAACTTTGGTTGTGTGGAGGTGCCTGGGTATGGAATAATATTTAATTGTGAGGAGTGTCAGATTATGATTTTCATACATGATTATGTTAGGCCGCCTTCTCTGCTAGCTCTAACAATACACTATGAATTCATGCTAGAAACAAACAATTAGGCCGTGTTTTATCTTTTTGGGCATTAATTTCAATGTGTAGAGAGTGGAGGTATGATGGAATATTGTGCAATATCAGATTTTATATTTTGTTGTGTAGATGTGTGGGGATATGAAAGAAGCTTTCTCTATGAGTAGTGTAGAATTGTGATATGAACAAACGATTCTGTTAGGTTTCACTTTCCGCAAACTCTAAATGATACACTATGAATTCATGCCTAAAATTAATAACTAAGGCTCATGTCTCTACTGTGTTGTACTGTTATCTGCCAGTTAATTTGGAAACATATGCGTACCACCACATTTGCTTACTTTAGGTGTTAATTTCATTGTGCATGGTGTGGAGGTGCAGAGAAAGCTTTCATTATGCAATGAGTAGAGGTGTTGAGGAAGATTATATTGCATGGAGTGCAGAGAAAGCACAACAAAATTGCTATGTAATTTAGATTTCTGAATATGCACTTACTTCATATATAATGTTGTTGAGTGTTTTTCTGGCCTCCATTTAACCACCTACTTACATCTCTATATCTTTAGCGGTTTTTGGAAACTGCTATAACGGTTGCAAAGTTTGCATATCTCAAGATTTAGATTTCATTGTGTTAAGTATGGAGGTGCTAAAGAAGCCGTGATTGTGAGTGATGTAAAAGTACATCCTGCAGAAATGATTGTGGAATTAGAGTGTTCTCAAATAACAACAAAATGCAGACCTCACAAAAATAAGCAAGGACTATGCTACAATGCAACTATTACTTATGTTATATTATGCTCTTCTTGAAAGACACAGTCAAATTGAACCATGGATATGCTAGGAAGAGAGCAGTTTTTTTGTTAATATTTCTATTTACAATTTTTGCAATTCCATAGTATCAATGTACTTTTATGGAGTGATATATTTTTACTCCATGTACACAAAAGATTATTTAAAATTTCAAAGTTTTCTTAAGACAGAAAAGATGAAGATGTTCTACTGTTGATATTGTTTTTCACAATTTTTAAAATTTATTAGAATATATGTGTGTGTGTGTGTGTGTGTGTGTAATTTTTTTTGTAGTTTTCATTTTATATTTAAGAAATTTGGAAATAAAAATAATTTTTATAATTTAGACAATTTAAAAAGCTAAGAAATTTCTCATACAAGTGTTTTAAAAATTGTTCTTTAATCTTGGCATATACATAATATTTTAAGAGATAGTACTTTTCATTTTTTAATCCTTTTAATAGTTAATCATGATTTTTAAAAAATTGTACAATATCTTTATTCATTGAAGAGATCATGAGATTTCATTCTTATTTTAATAATGTTGATTTTCATCTTTAGACTCTTTAAGATAAAGAGATATATTTGATCTTCTAAATTAAGGTAATAATTTCCTTATGTTGTTTTAGTTTTCTCTTATGGTTGGGTTCTTTATCACACCATAACTTATCCCCAAATTCAAATGTAACAACAGCTTTAATATCATTTTAGATGTGAGAATAATTTTAATATCATTGATACTCAATAAAGTTATCTATTCCTATACTTCCTAATCATTTAGCCAAGATTTATGGGAAACTCACTTGTGATAGACATGGTTTTGATTGGCCTATGAGGAAAAATTAAAAAGCTTGTAGTCATCCATGGTGTTTATGTTGTTTTTTCAATAGGGTAAGATTCACTTCTATGAGAAAGATATAATAGGGCGTATTAATTTTAATTTTAAAATTATAATCTGTAAAAGGGAAATGGATTTTCTCAATATTTATTCATGATTTTTTAGATATGCTGCAATTCTAAACTTCACAATCATATTAGATAACATGAGTAGAAAGAATAACAAAGAGGATCTTAATTTTATTCTATGACCAAAGATCTACTAGATTATGTTTGTTTTCTAGGCTAAAATAATATTTCCACTCTTTATTTATCCTTTACTCATTACTATAGTTATAGTTAATATTTTTATGTAGAGTGATCAAATTCTTGTTGTTATGCACAAAATTATAATAAGTGAATTTTTGGATTTTATTATCATAACCTTTGTCTTGCTAGAATTAACTATCATATCCATTCTAAAGTAACAATCCTTGATAATTTTTAATATCTTATTGATATCATAATGGAATTGTCAAGCTCTCGACTCAATTGGCATGTTGTAGTGGATGTAATATCTTATCATGATGAGGATTTGAAAAACATGAGGTTGATACAATATTCAAGAGATGAACCAATTAATAGAAGAAGCAAACCAAATGGACACACACACTCTTCATTTAAATAGCATGAGTTGGGTGAGCAAGCGCCTTGGGAATTTTAATGTGCCAAGGGGCTTTCTTGATTATGGATGAAGATGCACACATGGTTCATATAGACGAGATGAGCGAATTTTTGGGATGGCATGCATGATTTCCATAACATGTCCATCGCATGTTGGTAGGGTGTGAGAGATGGGTTGCACAACATCAATTCATCAAAAGTTATTGACTCATTTTTACTGGAAAGATTGCATGAGAGGGGGGATGCACATCAAATAATGAGTTGAATAGTAAGCGAAAATGCATAAAGAAAATTTTGAATTGACACTCACATCACATGAATCGTGTGCAAGCATATCAATAGGATGTTAGATTGGGGAGGGTGTAGATAATTTGTGGTTTTCTAACTAAATGATTTTATGGAGCACATCGACCTAATCTAGGTGAAGGGACATCTCTGATCATTGAGGAGAGAGGGCATGCTTATATATATGACCAAATAAATGAAGAGAAAGGTATGGAGTAAAGTTGGAAGGAACATAAAATCAATTTGCAAATTGCAAAGGAGTGCACACAATGAAGAGAATAGGTTGTCTTCTCTACTATGGTTGAGTGGAGTATAGGTGTGATTTCTTGGGTGGACGATGACATGGAAAATGAGACTAGTTGCATACATGTTTCCTTTTGTGAGGTGAATCACCCAAGGACGGGTTACGTGGCACGAGCCATGCAATATTTGCATAAGGGGTTTGGAATACCACAAAGTAAAAGGTTTTGTATGTAGGAGTTGCAAACTCATCTTGCATGTAGCTTGTCTCATGCCACAATCTTTGTACCTGTGTATTATAGTAAATGGGTGCTAGGTCAAGTTCAATCACCCAACTATAAAACTTGTGTATTGTTGCATGGCATATATCACATGGTTATTTTTGTTTCTTTGTTGGAACAATCGTTTAAGCAAGTAAATAAAAATGACAACGCGTGTAATAAGATAAAGTGTAGAATGGGGAGGTGTAGTCTAGGTTCAGTATTACTGGTTTCATCTAGCTATTAGATTGAAATGACCTTGGAACCATATGTCATAAGAGGAAAAATAATTATGATCAATGTGAGACTTGTAAAGACATGAAAGATACATTGCGATAAAATCACTATAAAAACAATTAATGAATATTAATATTTTTTTCTTTCAAATTTAAAATAAAAATAAGTTAATCTAGAGTTATTTTTTTCTTTCATAAAATTTCAAATCAAATATAAAATTCATTTAAATAAAAAATTTATTTCAAATTTATTTTTAATTTAATTCTGATTTTATTTTTGCTTCAAATAAAACAATCGTCCCCACCCTAGTGAAGATAATCTCTTCTCGCTTTTAGAGATTACACCCTTTATTTTTACTATTATGGTAGTGAATTGTGTGCATAAATATGCAAATATTTAGGTAATTTTATATTTCCATTTTTAAAATATACACAATGATATTTTTTTATTAATTTTTTTAGTTAGAAATTATAAAAATAAAAAATTAGTTAGAAATTATATAAAATTCTTTATTCAAATATAATTAAATAACTAATTTTAATGTAGTTTATTATATAACTATACTATTTTTTGTGAAAACTTATTTTAATCCTTTTAAATAATGCTCGTGGCATGTTGTTTAATATCCATTATTCATTTAAAAAAAATAATCGTTTAAATGTGTTAAAAGTATTAATTAAAAAGGTAATCATTTAAATGATGTTCCTCGAAGATTATTTAATATCTATTGTTCATTAAAAATGTAATCATTTAAATGGGTTAAGACTATTATTAGTCCTTGCCTGGGACTATTAGAGATCGATAGATTGTTGACAGCGCATTAATTCATTTGTTGACCATGTTTTTTTTGGTGTCATGATCGTTTAACCAACGTTTTAGAATGACAATTTTCATCTATCAAAATTTTAACAAAGGTTTTTTGTTGGGTAAGAAAGGACCTCTTATTGCAGGGTTCGCTTATACCAATGCAAAAATGTGGTGACAAGTTATATTTTATCCAAAGTCTGGAAAATTGTGGTGACAAACATGAAACTTAGGAGCATGCAAAGTTTATCATATAGCTGCCACCTCTCACCTCTCACGCAGCTGGCTACCGCCATTTGCCACCGTCTGCCACCTCTCAGGTAGCTGGCTACCACCACCTCTCAATTTCTTGCCACCAAACACAATATGAAATTAGTCTTTACCATCTGCAAAGGAAGGTTTCCGGTGAGACTATTGTTGGATAGGCTTCAGAGCCGAAGTCTGCAATTGTAGCAGTGGCAGCAATGCTATGGCAGGAGTGGTAGCAATGAGTGATGAAAGAGAAATTTTTGTTCTCTGATGAGAGGGACCTACTATTATGCTGCTCTCTTTTTCACTCTCATGGTGCTCTGTTCGCAAGTATATTTGTCTCTATATTTGCAGCTGTTTGCTCGTTGAGCTAAATGTGTGTTTGGAAGGCATGATTTCCAAATGCAGTATGGATCAATAGGTTGGTCTGTAGGAGCAACACTAGGATATGCTCAAGAAATGCCAGAGAAGCATTTAATATCATGCATTGGTGATGGAAGCTTTCAGGTGCAGATGCAAGGATTTTTATATAAAATTCTGTAATATTTTATTTAATGAATAACAATGAATCTGTATTTGAAATATTAAGTTCCTTCGGGTTATCTGTTTTTGTCCAAAAATCAGTAAGTTTTATCCCTAAATGTATTCTTCCTTATTTCAACAGTTGACTGTCTAGGATGTGTCTACTATGATTCGAAATGGGCAAAATCCTATCATTTTTCTGGTTAATAATGGAGGATATACTATAGAAGTTGAAATACATGATGGCCCATACAATGTCATAAAGAATTGGAACTACACCAGTTTAGTAGATGCCATTCATAACGATGAAGGGAGACGCTGGACTGCCAAGGTATTTTTTTACATTATTGTAGACTTTAGGACTTACCTTTAGTTGGTCAAAACTCTGTATCAGATTGGTGATCTTAATCTACTCCTCTCTTTTTAATTCTTATCATGGTAGTTTTGTTGTTATTGTCAGCTTTTCATCATTTTTTCTCAGCCCTAGAAAATGCAGGATTCCTAAGTACTCTGTAATAGGTATTTGTTTTGTTATTTAATAGCACCCCTTCTTTCTGTGCAGGTTAAGATGGAAGAAGAGGCTGTAGAGGCTATTAAAACTGCCCTAGGACCCAAAAAGGATTCCTTATGCTTCATTGAAATTATTCTACACAAGGATGATACAAGCAAAGAGTTGCTTGAGTGGGGTTCTAGAGTCTCGGCAGCAAACAACAGGTCGCCAAATCCTCAGTAGGGAGGCTTTGAAAAGACTAGCAATTGGAAACACTTTTTTGTGGCTCATGTCTGAGATGTCATTCTTTCTCTGGTCTGGCTTATAGTATCATGTTCGAATTATTTATATCTGAATTTACTTTCTTATATCTGAGGTCAAGTTGTGGTCACAAACATAGGGCTACCTTTTGGTGACTGGTTAGCATGCTTAGTGTTTAGTGTCAAACTTAGTCGGAGCTAATTTTACAATATAATAAAAATAACAAAATTTCTGGTTATGGATTTTTGATCTAGATGATCTGTATGCGTGAGAATCGCTGCAAAAAACACATGATTGACTGTGAGAATCACTCCAAGTGAGGTAAGTTTAATGGTTAATGCTCATAGTCCAATATGTTACCATGTTCTTCATCTAATTCACAAGCACACATCAACAATGTTGTTCAAACAACTGCTTTAGACATTCGCTGTGCAGAGATTTCAAATAACTTGGCCATGGATTTGATAGGTCATTCCTGTTCAATTTCTTTTATATTATAATTCCTCAAGCAAAGATGACCTTACCTGAAATGCTAAGTTGTTTTAGCACGACTCTAATGGTTTTGAATAGTGCCCACATAGCGATCCATGAAAAATAAGTCATATTTTGCCAATTAAAAATTACCTGAAACGCCAACAGACTCGCCGTTATTGCCACTATTTCCGTCAATATAACGGTCGCACTCTCAGATGCTTCTCGATCTTCTCTTTAACGGACGGACATCGACATCGCTATTCTCAGAAGAATGCAATTAGAATTCGACGGACAATTCAAGATTCAATGAACATTAACAAAGTTTATTGATTAGCAAGGAGATGAAAATCAGGCATGCTGGTTCTCGTTGAAACTTATCCCAAATAAAACATTAATGGAAAACATCAACACGTAGTCCAATGAACGGGCCCCATTTGACCAACTTGGTTCATGCAGTTGATAACGTGTCTCTGGTAAGAACCACGTGTCAAAATTTTTCATCAAACTTTTTGTGATCTGAAAAAGGTGTCAGGTAAGTCGTTGTTCGCATGGGTATTGGCATGGTAGCCATATGGCAGTCTCACATCTGCTAAAAAAAGCACGAAAACACCTTCACCTGCTGCTAAAAACGCAAAACAATACAAAAACAATTCCTCATGCTAAGATATTAACTCTCTGTCTGGATCAACTCATTCTCCTTAGTGCAGTGCACTAGAATACATTCAACTCATTTTTGTGAGCACACAAGAATACCTTAGGCTGAGCGCACGAGAATACCTTCAACATTCAGCTCATTCTCCATAGCGTAGGCTTCACATGCGGTTATGATCATAGAACAGAAACAAATAAAGTATGTGTTTTGGAGACACGCAAAAGATTGATGTTTTCCATATCTATATGCCTCTTTGAAATCTGGAGATGCATGAAATGTTCCATATCTATGATTCTTCCATATCTGCATGCCTCTTGGAATTCTGGAGAAGCCCCTGTTTGGTAACAGAAGAAATGAAATGGGGAATTGGCATCGGCGAGTAATTTCGTTCTGGACAATTCGTTCCAAGTAGTGCTTGCCAATGGCAACAATTGTCACACACTTGCAACAACGTTGGCATCGACAACTTGCTAATTTTTCGGTTATACAGGCAGGGACTACCGGCTACATACAACACTTGATTAAAAAAGTAACCATTTAAATGGGAATGAATGTTTTTATATGCATTGTTAAATACAAAATTAATCATTTAAATGAGAATGAAAGTTTTAATAAACAAAATAGTATATATGTATCATCATTTGTATTAATACATTTATGATTTTATTCTTTAATTATTATTTTATATAAAATATTTTTCTAAATATAAATAATAATATTATTATTATTTACTAATAATTTTTATAAATTTATTACTATTTTTATTGTTTTAAATATAAATAATAATATTATTAATTATTACTAATAATTTTTATAAAATTTATTATCATTTTTATTGAGAAGATATTTTAGGCAAATTTTACACGTGTGATCCCCTATTAACATTGTGTTTTTTAGCAACATTGAATTCAACTAATCTCAAGTCATATAAAATTTATATTATTTATATATTAATAATTTATATTGTAATATATATATATATATATATTATTATATGTATATATATATATATATATATATATAGATATAGATATTTTAAATTAACATATAAAATATTTATATCCCATTTATTTTATTAGGATCTTCAATACTTTTTGCCTCCTTAAATGCAAACGATATCTAAGAGAGGAGATGGGATATGAAGTAACATACTTCAAAACCAAAAGAGCATCATTTTTCTTAATTGTCCTTATTTCAAAAAAGAACCTAGATAACGATTGTCAATATAGTGGCTGCAATATGCAGAGACATAGATTATAAATTTAAAAGTAGAACTTGGCTACTATTAACAGCATAAAGAATAATAGAATTAAGGCAATGACATGTGAAAGATGAGCTAAGTTTCATGGAGATGGTGGATTTCTTTGCAAGATAGTGGCCACGCATTCCATGAACTCATCCATGAGTTAATATAATAGATGTAATTCCTCCATGTGGAGGAGAAGTTAATCTTTCCTTTTAATTTGATCAAACCATGACCATTCTCAATAGAATCTTGGTATGAAAAATGTAGGTCAATGATGTGTAGATGTGGACTTTGTTGGGCTAGAGGAGTCGCCATGTTAGGTAAATTATTGTTGAATTCTTGTTGGTTATGTGGCCTTAGGCTTGAACTTGGGCATTGTTGTATGTTGCATGACCTTGGACACCCTCTCCCAAGGGAGCTCATTAGCATGGCATGATGGAGATAAAAAAAAGAAGACTAGAGAGTTGCTAGAGAGGGAGGGAGAGACACTTGAGTGAGAGAGAGGGGATTCAAAAGGTGAATTACCACATGAAGAATCAACAAGATCGAAGCAATAGAGAACATGACCAATTAACACGATAAAGAGGGAGCCTAGGGTAGAATTAACCATTTCCAATTGTAGTAGAAAGATAATCGGACAAATTTAACATAAAAATACCATGCAAATGGATTATGTAACTGTTATGTATCACATCCCAAGAAGATGTCTGAGGAAGGAACTCAATGAGAGAAAAACCAAAGAGACTAATGCTCCAGTCATTGATGTAGTGGGAGTTCCCATAAAGTGTTCATGGTGACCCTTTCTAGGAGGGTGACCTTAGGCTCATGTAAATTAGACCACTACAAAAAGAGAGAAGTGACCCATACTAAGAGGAAAATGCCTCACTCAAACAAAACTTACAAAAGTAGAATGAGGGAAGGGACCAAGGTAGGAGTGCCTAGTCCTTTAGACTATAAAGCTCATACCAAAAGGCCAGAAAAGTGTTTGATATAGAAAAACATAATGGGTTGGACCTAAAACTAGCTCGAATTAACTTGAAATAGTTAAGTGAGTACATTTCCCATTTCAATAGTATTTGAATTATACCCTTAAAGTATTTTCCTATCGAGATTCCTCTATATATTGGCAGATTTTAGGTAGCACATTAAATAGACCCAGCAATTACCTATTCTCCCGTGCCCACCTACCAATCCTCTACTATGAACTCTTCTCTCTTTACCATTTTATTAATTTAATTTCAATTTGCACTTTCATTCCAATTTCCTCTTCACACCACTTCATTTGGCTGCCTCCGTGATTCTTGTAGACACCTCAGCACTCGTAAAAAAAATTACAATTACCCGACATTTTCAATGAATTGTTAGCTTATATTTGAATGAGAGTTGAGAAAGATAGTGCATGTTATTTGCATTTAAATATAGTGAAAAAGACCTATATTTGCATGTTATTATACCTTTGCACAACTATAAAATATGATAAGTGAGAAATTATAAAAATAAGTAGCTAAATGAAGATTAGTTAAGGTGTAGCTTCACGCGTAGGCGAGTTAGCAATCACAATGCAGTGAAGTTTGTTAGAAATGCATGCTCCCACGAGTGAAGTTTGTTAGAAATGCATGCTCCCACGAGTTCAAATCCCCCGAAATAACCCTGAAGCTGTATAGAGGGGCCCGCTAAGCTCCCAGCGACTAACCCTAGAGCTGTATAGAGGGGCGGCACATGGAATGGTTGGCCCTATTACTAATTCTAGTATAATAAAAAAAAGAAAAGAAAAGGAGATTACCTAACCTGTAGTTTATTCCAGAATTTGTCAAATGCATAAATCAATTTTTACCCATTGATGAATTCGAATTTGAATATATAGGGTTACCGTTTGCACAAAGAAACGACCCATAGAAAATTGAAAAAGAAAACAACTGATACTTAAAAAGAATTTGAATATATAGGGTTCCCGTTTGCACAAAGAAAGGACCCATAGAAAATTGAAAAAGAAAACAACTGATAGCTAACTTTTTTTTAATGGAGAGCCGGTGAAGAATTTGGAAAATAACGGATTATTGTTGTCGGCATAGATTTAGAATTTAGCTTTTCGCACCAAGCTTCCGCTCTATGTTTTGTACTACGTCCTCTACAACGACTATAAAAATACCTTACCAAATGATCCATCGCACAATACTCTATGTATTGCTCTCTGACTGGATATCGTAAAAGGCCATTCGAATTAGGTTTTGAAATGCAATCAATTCATCACTAAAGGCAAAGTTCAGGTATGTTTTCGGCCCGGTAAATGCTCATAACAATTTGATTGTTAGGATGGAGCATTCTAGGAAGAGAAACAGAGATCTGAGAAGTGACAGCAGCGATGCAAAATCGTTAGGGTATGGATTACGGCGTCGTAATAGCAGCGAAGAAGAGGAGGGGGCGCCTGGAAATGGGAGGCATCATGCCAGGTTTCACCACATTGCAGATGAATCTGGAAAAATGAGGAATAGCCCAACCAAACGCATGGAATGTATGAGCGCTGAGCCAAGCATAAAATCGAAGGGCCGAAATTTTGCAGGAGCGGTTAATATTAACGAATGTAAGAAGAAGCGTGTGATAGTAGCAGATCAAAACGAGCTGCAGTATGATGATTTTAGGGTTTCTAAAACATCTCCACTGCAGAATTCGATGGTGTTTGAATGTTCAGAGGGCTTGCCTCTAGAACGTTTTGGCCTGGGTGATATCGTTTGGGCAAGGTCTGACAGCAGAGTTGACATCCCTGCTTGGCCTGCTCAAGTTATCGACCCCGTACAAGACGCCCCACAATTTGTGGGGAGCATTCGGGTTCGTCAGAGACTTTGTGTCAGGCTTTTTGGGGTGAAAAGAAGCTGGGAGTACCAATATGCATGGGTGAAAGAAGAAATGTTGTTCCCTTTTTGGGAAAGCTTTGAGACGTTATCATATGAGGGTCAGAAATTGTTGGAAAGGTATTCTAAGCACCTTAAGGGTGAGTTTCTTAAGGCAATTAAGGAAGCTTATGTGTCAGATTTTTCTTCCAGGTACAACAAGGAGATTAAACCAGATGAAGATAGACATCAAGGAGAAGAAACCATATGCAGCAGCTGTAGCCAGAAGTTTCCAGCTTCAAAATTATTAGAGTCTGTTAATGTTAAACAGCTGGGTAATTCATCTAAAAAGGACGTATTGATCTGTCTACGCTGCTACAATTTGTACGAGTCCAATCAGTACTGTGGCATTTGCAAGAAGGTGTGGAATCCCACATTGAAAAGAAATTGGGTCCAATGTCAAAAGTGCAAGATTGGGGTTCATGCCGATTGTGATAATATAAGCAGTGAAAAACTACAAGACCTTATTGAATATTCATGCCCTCATTGTACGCTGAAACAACCAGACCTGAGTAAAGCTCCAAAGAAGGAAAACAATAGGATTTTTACTGTTCCAGACTGCATTACTGTTGTTTCTGATGGAAAGGAAGAGGAAAGCAGTATGCGTTCCACTCTTCCAGAGCGTATGACTGTTGTTTGTGATGGCAAGGAAGAGGAAAACAATACGCCTAATTTCTCTGTTCCAGGGCGCATTGCTGTTGTTTGTGATGGCAAGCAAAAGAAAAACAATAAGTCTTTCACTGTTCCAGACCATATTACTGTTGTTTGTGATGGCAGTGAAGAAAAAAACAATAACGTTTCAGTTGTTCAAGAGCGCATTGCTGTTGTTTGTGATGACAAGGAAAAGAAAAGCAATAGGCCTTTCGTTGTTCCAGAAGGCATTACTGTTATTTGTAATGACAGAGAAGGGCATTATGTGCCTAACAGTCACTTAGTTCTCTGTGAATGTAGTGAATGTGGAAAGGGTAGGTTGATGAGTCTGTCACGATGGGAAAAGCACGTAGGCTGTAAGAGCAAGAAATGGAAGCAGAGTATTAGAGTTAGGGATTCCAGTCAGCATCTCATTGATTGGCTCAACAGGGCCCATGAAGATGGGGCTTGTGGCCTTGGATTCTTTATTGGAGAAGGGAAAATGGGGAAAATATCATAAAGTAGTAGGGAGGAGAGTTGATTAACAAGATGGCTGCTAGAATCATACGAACCAATCAAAGAAACCTGCACCGTTGAGGATCTGCATGATAAAATCATCATCTGCGATGAATGCGATTTTGAGTTCATCAGAGGAAGAGAAAAGAGACAGAGATTACGTCGACATTGCTGCTACCTCTGCCCAGTAACGGGTGGCTCCCTGAAACCGATCACATGTGGATTTTGGTGCATGTTACTTGTGCTTTGCTAAAGAGGTAACGTTTGTGAATGGTAAAACTATGGAGCCTGTAGATGGCATATTTGGATGGTAAATCTTTTCTTGAAGTAGAAGTGTCTTGATTCTGAAAATTTTTATCATGCCCACGTTTGCGTTAATTAAAACGTAGATCACATGAAGATGTTACATTGGAAATACAAAGAGAAGAATGTATGTAACTACATTTTCTATTGAGCTTCTCATCGTGTTTTTACTCAAACGTGCGGTTAGCAATTCGCATTTTGAAATCTATATTTATGCTAAATCGATGATACTAACGTAGAAGAATCGTATTCATTCAGATGTTGTGCGTACAATCATAACTTCCATAATTCACAGATCTATGGTGTATTTACACCATGACACAGAGGCCATATACAACCGGTTAAAACAAGAAGTGGACCCACTAAAGTTTTCTTCATACAAAGGGCGGTTATTAAACGCCAGAAAAATGGAAGGAATCGATTTCTCTTTGGAAAACCTGGAATTCAACGATATCGTCTTTCACTATCAAAAGCATTTGAAGACAGGACATGGTGATATATTAAGGCATAGTGTTGCCAATGTGATAAAAAAGCCATACCATTACTTGCATTTATCTATTTATATTTCAAAATTTATTGCATTATGTTTATTTACTGTTATTTACTTATTATATTTTATCAGTTATATTTTTAATTTTAAAGTAATGGAAAAATATTTTTATAATAAAGTATTTTTATTAAATTTAAATTTATAATATTAATATTTTATTATTTATATTATTATTATTATTATTATCTAATTTTAAAGTCAAGGTTAAGTCAGTGATTTAGATGCTAAGTTTATTAAGATATACATATTTTATTCTTATGGTTTGCCATCTCTAAGAAAAACATGTTCTTAACTATTAGGCCCACTCAAACTATACTTTTAATGCAACATTTTCATGTCATATAATTTTATTAGCTATTAAGAAACACATTCTTCTCTTTATGTTTTTAATCTAGCATCTACATGTGATATACTAGTAAAAATATATACTCTCTTAAATATTAATTAATAAAAAAATATTATATTAGTTTTTAATAAATATTTTATTAATTATCATTATTATTATTTTAATAAATCACTTATTAATTTTTGTAACTATTTAAAGAAATTTGTTTTTCAGATTTATAATTTATTGATTGAATATTAATAAATATATTAACGTATATTTAACTCTTTTCCTCTAAATGTTTTTTGTTACATTTTTTACATGGAAACAAAATATGTTTAAAATATGCAACATTGGCATATCTAATAGTGTGAAAGGTTTATGAATGTGTAGTTAGTGTCTCCAATGTGTATGAAAGTTTAGGTTTAGCTACCAATGGAAGTGCTTATGAAAAATTACATGTTATAGATGTGTAAAACATATCAAAATCTTGACTATTTAATCACTCAACAAATATGTGCTACAACCATGTATGAAAAACTCAATAGAGAGATAAACATTAAATTACTATAGTTATCATTTTGGGATTCAACTGCGTTAAGTAACTCATTCACGTATGACCATTTCCATGAGAGGTAGTCGTAACTGACTAATTTCTCATGATTTTTGAATCCATTTCCATGAGAGGTAGTCGTAACTGACTAATTTCTCATGATTTTTGAATACTTCACTTAGCACTCATTGCATCGGGTGATTTTTGAATCGTAGTCGTAACTGACTAATTTCTCATGATTTTTGAATAGTTCACTT
>APFE030982334.1:0-17992 GCA_000404065.3 Pinus taeda
TTACCAAAGAAGGTTGCCATCAAGGACAACACCTGTGCCATAGCCCCAAACTTGTGCCATAATGCCAACAATAATCATAATATTAGGATTATATATTATATCAAGCAAACAATGTTTTTTATTAAGTCCTTAACTAATTACTTGAGATGATAAATAAATCATTTATTTATTCATTATTTCTAAATAAAAGTTTAAATACTTTTTCCCTCATCAACAAATATAATAAAATATTCAAGGTGTTTATTCCAAGAATTGGATCAATAATATTTTATTATTTCTCATTACTAGAGGATAACTCAATATTTTGTTATAAATAGAAGGTTTTTCCATTCATTATTCACGTTTGATTATTTTCATTGTTGCACTCACTGCTGTAAATATAATTATTTTGATTGTCGCACACCATATATTTGTTGGGTTTACACATTATAGAGGAGAGATACTCTACACAAGCTCAAGGCGTTTGAGGATAGAAAAGAACCCATCCCATAGAGGGGGACTCATAACATTTATTTTTTTCCTTCACAAGTGCTATAATAAAATTATTAGTTACGTATCTAGTTTCCATTAGATGATTGGAGTTATTACTCTTCCCTTTTTCTATTTAACTATGATTGTGGCATAGATCTAGACTTTGGCAAGTTTTGTTTCTATGAGTTGCCACAGATCTACAAAGTTTAGCAGCCATTTATATTGTCGAGATTGTTTTTCATCTGCAACCTTAAGTCGGTTGTTTTCATACATATTTAAGAAGAAAAAACTACAACAACCTCAATAGGATTTGGGATCCAATTACAGTGATGAAACTAAAATTACATCCATGGGTATGAAGGGAAAAGAATCCATTTCAAGCACTAGTACCTCAAATTCACACAATGAAGCTCCAAATGAAAAGAATAAGATAGGTCTTTATCACATAAGGGTGATCACAAAACATAGAAAAATTGATACACTTTTCAGCACTCGGTCTCAAGCCAATATTATGTCTGAAAAAATTGTCAAAAGTTTAAACATGGAAACCATTCCACATCAGAAACCATATCCACGTGGATGGGTGTATGACTCTACACAATTATAATCTTATGTGTCTCGTATCGCTATGATATAAAAGCTATCTCACATAGAGAGGAAAACATAAACCATTTTTTCAAGGATATAGTAGAATATATTGTGAGAGATCATACCAAGAAACTAGACCTTTCACCTGTTAATGTGGAGCAAATGAAAAGGCTAGTGGATAATGATGCTTTTCAAGTTGGTGATTCAAGTTTGGAATATGAATTGGTTAATTTACTTAAACAATATGATGATATGTTTCAGGAACCAAAAATATTGCCTCCCAAGAGAGGAATCCAACATGAGATACAATTACAACAAGATAGTCCTCTTCCTAACATTGGCATGTACAGGATGTCACTCATGGAAAGTACAAAAATTAAAAGAAAATTCAATAGTTGATGGATAAAAAGACCATCAGGTCACCTTATTCACCATGTGCTTTGCATATTTTTTGGGTAACAGAGAAGGATGGAACATGGTGCATGTGTGTGGACTTCCATGCATTGAATAAGATTACAACAAACAACTGCTACCCACTTCATATAATAGATGATTTACTTGATCAATTGAAAGATACAAATTATTTTACTAATTTGGACTCAAGGATGGGCTCTCACCAAATTATAATAGCAAAAGGAGAGATTTGGAAGACAAAATTCAAAACAATACAAGGTTTGTTTCAATGAATAGTTGTGCATTTTGGTTTGTGTAATGCTCTTGCTACCTTCATATGTTTGATGAATGATGTGTTGAGGTCATTTCTTAATGATTTTTTCATAGTGTACTTAGATGACATTTTAGTTTTCAGTAAATATTGTGATGAACATGTCATGCATGTGAGAACAGTACCTGATGTCTTAAAGAAAGAACAATTGTATCTAAATATGTCAAAGTGTGAGTTTGGAGAAACTTCTTTAGTTTACTTGGGTCATACTTTTGGAGGAGGTGAGTTGAAAATAGAGCCCTCCAAGGTTGATTTCATTTTGAATTGGATAAGGCCCATGATAGTTAATGAGGTAAGAAATTTTTTGGGGTAGCCCAATCTTGAAGTAAATCCATTGCTAATGTTTCTTATATAGCAGCGCCCTTGCATGCATTGAGAAGTGAAAATAATGTTTTTTAGTGCAGAGGAAAACAAAAAAGATCCTTTGAAGCATTGAAGAGAAAGATCAATTCATCTCAAGTACTTTTACTTCCAAACTTGAGATAGTTATTGGAGATTTAGACTAATGCTAGTGACTATGGCATGGGTCTTGTCTTCATGAAATATGGTAAGATTATCTAGCTTCATTCAAAAACCTTCAATTGTGTAGTGATTAATTATCCTACATATGACAAGGAATTGTATACATTGGTGCAAAGTGTGAAAAAGTGAAAAATTGCTTGATGGGTAAGGAAACAGTGATTCACGCTCATCATCAACCATTGTGATACTTCAAATCTCAATCAAAGTTGCAAGAATCAAGGCACTTTTGATGGATGGGTTTTCTTCAACAATTCCACTTGGTAATAAGGTATAAGAAAGGTATCTACAATAATTTTTTTGATATGTATTCTAGGCGTATTATTAGTCAACTACTTCACTCAAGAATAATTATGTTTTGCATGAAAAATTTATTGAGCAATATGCATTAGACAATGACTTTCCAAATATTTACGCAAGTTTGACTATAGGTAACCAAGCAGATGAATTGGAGTATCATTTGCATTATAACTTGTTTTACCATCTTGGTAACATTTGTATTTCACATGGAGAACGAGTGAAAATCATAATAGAGGCACACACTTCCCATATTACTGGTCATTTCGATGTAAGTAGAATGATGGTACATCTCCATAGGTGTTGTTATTGTCCTCATATGCTTGAAAGTGTGTCACATTTTATTAAAGGGTGTTCATTATTTTTAGTGAGTAATCCTAGCAATAGGAAGTTCGGATTATACACACCTTTTTTGGTTCCTTCTCGACCATGGGAGTGTGGTCCTATGGATTTTGTAGGAGGTCTCACATTGTCAAAAAGAGGTCATGATTATGTGTACGTTGTTGTCAATAGGTTCAAAAAAATGTGTATTTTGATGTCATGTAAAAAGCAAGCTAAAATTGAACAAACTAATTAGTTATTCTTTCAGAATGTATAGGTTCATTTTGGATTGCCTACATCCATTGTCAGTGATCAATACTCTAGCTTTGTTGGGTATTTTTGGTCAATCTTATGGGGATTCATGGACACCAGAAAATATTACAAATTTTCATCCACAAATAGATGGTTAAACAGAGGTGGTGAATAAGAAAATGATACATCTTCTTCATGGGTATTAAGGCAAGAATCCTAGGTTACACGAAGAAAATTTTCACTATATTCAACATGCTTGAAATCGAGCCAAGCACTTTTCAACTCAAACATTACCATTTGAGGCATGTTTGGGATACTTGCCTAAGACTCCTCTAGATTTTATTTTTGGGAAAGATGTTGTTATTGATGGTCATAGTGACACAGGGAAAGAAAGAAAGTTCATTAAACAAATCCAATTGGTACACCAAAGAGTTTAGGAACAACTTGAAAAGATCCAAGGCAACTACAAGGGAAGGCATGAAAATTAAATATGGTCTATTCAGAATTTTGGAGAGGATTGGTAACAATGCCTTCAGGTTTGATTTTCCTCCATATATACAAATATATTTTGTTGTTAATGTTAATAACTTAAGGTTGTATGAGCCTCCTTTTCTTGAAGATCATGGAGAAAATGACCAAATTCCTTCCATAGAGGATTTTTGTCCTGAACACCTTGCTAAACTATGGCAAGACAATGTTATTGATAGAAGAACAAGGTCTTCAAAATGAGGGAATGTCGATTACCTTTGAGTTGGGATCAAGGGAACAAATCCTTCAAATGCCAAATGGATAGAGATTGGAAAGGTGTGGGAATTGTACCCTCACCTATTAGACAACTGAAAGTAATATTTTTGGGCCCAAAGGCTTCTAGCGGGGAGGAAAAACCAGGTCTTAAAAAAAATAGCTAAAAATTAAAACTTGTTAGATTGGTATGGAACAAGGATGACTGCGTAGTTCTGGTCATATTGAATCTTAGGTAACTCATTCATAGGAAATGAACTCTGTATGAATCAAGAAACAAGTTCTCTTCACTTTCCCAAACATGGTAATTTTCAAAAAAATGGATAGCCCAGTCACCAGTTCGTACTAATGACATGGCAGTGACTATGTGGTAATTTACATGGTCAATGGGGTCCTTGGTCAATGGGGTCCTTGGTCAATGGTATCATGCCAAATAGCACATTCTTATTGGTTTAATTTATGCAACTTTGTTTGGTTTTTGGGGTGGCCAACCAGAGGCTCACATGTGGCCCAGCGAGACGCCGTTGTTAGAAGATTATATATTACAAAGCAGTGGAACACATAAAATATATTGAAAAAATATAAACAAAGAAAACAAATAAAACTAAGAGAGACACAAATATATGTGGTTTGCAAAATTTTGGCTGCATCCAGAGAGAAACAAACCATAAATAAAACATAACTTCTACTATTGTATTTTAGCCTAATGAATGACCTATATTGACTACAAATTTACAATTTTTTACAAGGTAGTTTTACATGTATTTTTAGCTTCATAGGTGTTGCCTTAGATCCCTCGCCACGAGGGGATCTAAAGAATCATCTTCACCCCCACACTAGACCCCCCTCGTGGCGTGCATAAACGGTTGACATTTCTGTCGTACCATGAAATGGTGTCCAATTTGGCGATACCTTGGAATAAAGGACAAAATCATGCTCCACACCCAACGCATGCCACGTGGCATCCCGGGAGGGCACCAAAAACTTGGTTATAGTCCGAAAAGAGGCAGTGTGGGTTGAACCCATGGCCTCCCAACACACACCAAATCCATTTACCAAAACGCCATGGGGAACTTCTTAACCACAATGGGCTTCAAGTTCTACTTAAAATTTAATGCGACGTAGTTTGGGTGTAGGGTTAGCTAGTTCAAACACCACCGCATGTGACCACTGCGGAGGTGGATTGGGAGCCCGACCAGCTGGGGAAGGCCATTGGCTTTAGCTGCGAGCACATGCGCCCCCCCCCACTTGGCCATAGTTTTCAAACGTAAGGTCGTAGAGGAAAAATTAAGCCTCTCACAATTTGCGCTAGAATTTAACCAAAAGAATGCTCTGTTACCATGTTTTGTTGGCAAAATTATAGGATGATACCAAATTTTGGTGAATTTGGGGTACGATTAGGAGAATATTGGGAAAGGCCATAAATTCTTCAGTTTTTGACCAAATCAGCAGCAGAAAGAGGCTACACAGACAATTTTAGGAATCCTTGATCCATTGGAATAGGTTTGAGAGCATTTTGAGAATTGTAAACTGATGTATTCACCCCTTTCAGCATAATCGAGAAGACCAAGCCATTGGAAGCTGGATGAATGAGACATAGCCTAGGAGGGGTGACCTCCTTCGTCATGTTTTGTTGTGATATTTTCTATAGTGATGTTTATGTCTATCATTTGTTGTTCTTTAGTCATTTTTTAATGCTAATTTACACATAAAAATTACACAAAAACATTCAAAAACCAATGCTTAAACTTGCAAACAATCTCACGAATCATCAAGCATATTTAACATAATATGAAAAGGAATTTTAGCACATCAAACCTAATCTTCTTAATGAGATGAATAGATAACTGAGGAAGGCTACGAAGGAAAATGAATTACATATGGTGGCAGTTCCACAGTCTGGTTTCGTATCAAGACTAGCCTGTTTCGATGAGCAAGGCCGAGAAGCATCAATTCTGCAAATAATGTCAAAGATGATTTGAAGTGGTTACATTCTAAATGAGGTAAAGTGACACCTCAAACATGTGGTGGTGAAAGAGTGATGCCTGCAAGATTCTAGAGTGGATGCAAATGCTAATGAAGACGAGTTAGACATAGATTCATTCATTGTTGTAATACCTATTTTCTATATTTTCTCCGTGTAAGAGTTAAGGAAGGGTGTTGGAAGTAATTCTTCCATGTCATGTCTGGCTGTCTTCATGAGCCCCTAGGTGTAAATCTAGAGTTATTTTTTTTCCTATGCGCCAATTGTAACAATTGTCTAAATATGTCGTAGTCATTAATCTATATGCTATAAATATGTACCCATTGAATTCAATAAGACATGAAGGGTAATTTGTCGTGTTATTTCTCTCTCTCATTTTTCTAATAAGACTCCTATCCTTCCACCATATAAATTATTTTACGTGGTATCGAAGCAAGTTAAAAACTTTGTTAGTGTAAAAACAAGTGTTTCTACTGGAAATTAAAAGGTTGTTTTGGAGACATATTTTTGGAGCGTACTTACCAATAGTGAGAAAGTTCTTTTTACACTCAGAAATTGGAGCATCGAGCACAAGCCTGAATAATCCTCATATACTTCAGTTTAATGGGGAAAATAAATATTATTGGGTTATTACAATGAAGATATGTTTTCCTCTCAAGGTATTTGGGAATTGGTGGATAATGGGTTCCAAGAACTAGCACATGGAGGAGCATACAATGCCTTGTCACAAGAAAAAAGTGATTTGTTGAAGGAAAATAGGAAGAAGGATTCAAAAGCCCTATTTAATGATTTTCAAGTAGATCATGAATGTATTTTCCCAAGGATTGAAACAAAAAACAAATCCCAATAAATCATAGGACACCCTACCAAGGCATCACAAAAGTGAAGGAAATAAACTACAATTGCTAAGGAGATATTTTGAGATAATTTCTATGAAAGAGGTCAATAATGTAGACTCATTTTTTACGCATGTAATTGGACTAGTTATTCAATAATGTCTCATTGTGAGGCACTTGAGGAAAGGAGAATAGTTGAGAAAATTTTGAAATGGCTGCTAGCAAGATTTGATGCCATTGTTGTGGCCATAGAAGAGACAAGGCTCTCTCATAGGCTTTAGTGGATGAGCTTCATGAATTATTGATTTCTAATTAACATAGATTGAATAGAGAAACAAACTCCTCACTGGAGCATTCCTTCAAGACAAAATACTCATTTGGTCAAGGTAGAGGCAAAGGAATATCATATGCTAGAGGAAGATGGCCCACATAGAGGTGGAAGAAGCAACACTTAAAACTCAAGTTGAAGGGGAAGCAATAAAAATTCAAGTGAAGGCCCGAGCAAGAATCAAGAAAAAGGTCATAGGTATGATAAATCTCATGTTCAATGTCATTATTGTAAGAAGTATGATCATTATGCAAATGAATGTAGAAAGAATAAACATGACATAAGTAACAAACCAAGTGTGAATTTCAAAAAGGAAAATGATAACCAAGATAGCATATTTTGAGCTGGTAATGTAGCAAAAGAAAAACAAAGTGATGTATGGTTTATATATTGAGGGTGAAACAACAACATGACATGAGACATTGAAATGCTTTTTAATTTAGATGAAAGTATCAAATTGAAAGTGACATTAGGGACTAATAGCAAATTATTTTCCATGGGAAAAGGAAGAGTGAATATTCTAACAAAGAATGGGGAAAAGAAGTAGATTTCTGATATTTATTTTGTCCCTGGTTTTAAGCATAACCTCATGAAAATTGGACATCGCATGAAAAAGGCCTACATCATATTTTCCAAAAATGATGAGTGATCAATTTTGGATAAGTCTCCAACGAGAATGATTGCAAAATCTCATATGACAAGAAATGGAATGTTTCCCTAATGATAAAATCAAATTTGAAGGAAGAAGGTGCCCAAGTATAATTGTCAATGAATTCACAAGAGGATGAAAGAAATGTAGTAGTTTTCACACAAGAAAACTTTCAAGAAGAGGTTAAAAATGGAAATTGGTTATGGCATTTGAGATTTGGTGATCTCAACTTTGGAGGTTTAAATTTCTTTCTTAGGAAAGGCATGGTTAAGGGATTTCCACTCATAGTAAAACTGAATAGCCTATGTGATGGATGCATCTTGGGCAAACAACATAGGGAGACAATTCTAGCATGAAAGTCAATAAGGGAAAATTCACCTTTGGATATTATCCATTCATACTTATGTGGACCAATACAAACACCATAAATTGGTGGATGCTACTATTTGTTTAACTTCATAGATGATTACAAAAGGAAGATATGGGTATGCTTCCTAAAACATAAAATTGAAGTGTTGGAACATTTTCGCCAATACAAAGCTCTTCTTGAGAAGAAAAGTGGACACTACATTAAAGTCTTGAGGATTGATATAGTTGTTGAATACATCTAAAATGATTTACTACACTTTTGCAAGAGCATGGAATTCACAAGATACTTACAACAAGGTATACATGTCAGCAAAATTGTGTCTCACAAGTAAACAATAGGACCATTATGTAAATGGCATGGAGTATGTTGAATGAAAATGAATTTCCAAATGATTATTGGGTTGATGTTGTTGCGTGTGCAACATATATCATTAATAGGTGTCCAACCAAAAGTGCCAAAAATGTGGTTCTTGAAGATATGTGGAGTTGAAGAAAGCATAGTGTCACTCACATGAGAGTGCTTGGATGTGTGGAATATGCCCATATCCCACATGAGTTAAGGAAGAAATTTAACGAAAGGGGGAGAAATGAATTTTTGTTGTATATAGTGATGAATCGAAGGCATACAAGATCGACAATTGATCAACCAAGAAGTTCATAATCAGAAGAGATGTGCAATTCATAGAAGGGGAAGCATGAGATGGAAGTTCAGAGAATACAATCAATGTGAAAGTAACTGCATGAAGAAAAAGAGGAATTATCTACACCAATAAATTCATCAATAGTGACTCCTTATACACCTATTCAAGCTCAACAAAGAAATCAACAAGTGACACCATCAAAAAATAATAGGATAACGTCACATAGTCAAGAAAGTGCTTCTACATGCATGCTTGAAAACCCCACAACATCATCTATTTCAAGCAGAACACCAACTCACATATCAATCCCATCTTCTCCAAGCACAAGAAGACAAAAATTCAGAAATTTAAGTGAAATTAATGAGAAAAATAACTTTGATAGCAGCGTTGGTCCAAATTCCTTATTTGCATTTTTTTGTCATATAGATGACAAAATCCATTTTGATGAAGCAGTCAAAGAAGAAAAACAGGTTTCAGTAATGGGTGAAGAAATATAAGAAATAGAAAAGAATGGAAAATGGGTGTTAGTATACCTTCCGCAAGTAAAAGAAGTCATTGGAGTGAAGTTGGTCTATAAGACCAAGAGCAACTTTAAGGGGAAGATTGAAAGGCGTAAAGCAAGGGGCTAGTTACTAAAGAACTCAAGTAGGAGCATGGAAGAGATTCTGTGTAGACATTTTCACCAGTTGTGAGGATGGAGATACTGCGTATAGTGATCAATTTCTTAGCAACATAAATGGAAACTGTGTCAAACGGATGTAAAATCAGTGTTCCTGAATGGAGTGCTGAGAGATGAATTTTATGTTTTGGAATCACTTGGTCATGAGGTTGAAGGCCAAGAACATTAGGTGTATAAGTTGAGGAAATCTCTTTATGGGATGAAGCAAGCAGCGTGTGCATGGTATAGTGAGATAGATGCTTACTTGCTGGACAATGGGCTCAATAAATGTGATGGTGAGCCTACTCTCTACATCAAAGAGAGAGATGCTAAGATTCTTGTTTTTGAACTATATGTAGGTGATTGGTTTTTACAAACAATGATGATTTCCTCATTGTTGATCTCAAAGAAGTCATGGAAAGTGAGATGGAAATGACTGACTTGGGGTTGTTAAGGTATTTTTTGGGAATATAAGTGAAGCAAACAAAAAATGATTTTTTTATTTCCTAAGCAATGTATGTAGTAGACATTTTGGAAAGGTTTAATAGGCATAATCGCAAGTCTGCACCAACTCCAACTCTCATGGGGTTGAATTTGAGTGAAGAAGATTCAAGCAACAATGTCAAGCCAACATTATACTTGACAACAACTAGGCTGGAAATAATGTTTGTAATGAGTTTGGTGTCGAGGTTTAGGGAGACATGCAAGGAAACAAATTAGCAAATAGACAAAAGGACTCTAAAGTATATCAATGGGACAAAGGAGTATGCTATTTTTTACACCACTATAGATGTTTTTTGGTTGGTTGGTTACACTCACAATGATTGCGGAGGAATTGTTGATGGAAAACGAGCACGTCATGATATGTTTTCCATTTATGTTCGAGAGCCATTTCATGGGCCTCCAAGAAGTAGCTCATAGTGTCATTGTCAACAACAAAGGATGAATATGTCACCACAATAGCAACATAATGTAAGGTAGTTTGGATGAGAAGAATGGTGGGGGATTTATCCCAACCACTACATTAAATACACTCACAATAACCATATTTGCCAAGTAGATTTTGTTTTCATGTTGTGGAATTTTTTTTTACAGGGTAAAGGAAACATTAAATGAACTTTTGAGTAGAAGTACAAATTCTCCATTCTACTACACACATGAAGTAATTAAGAAGTAATTTGTATTTAATGAAGGGTTGGTAAAAATCTATGGGAAAATATTCCTCGACGAATAAAATTGTTCCGCATATGATTAAGGCCATACATTATTGACATCAACATTCTGAAAGGTAATGTACTAATTTTGTGGGAAGATCATTTTATTCAAATATTTTCCCTAAATTATGTTTCAATAACAAATTACATAACTAGGCAAATAAAGAAAATGGAGTTTTATGAATTGGCAAAATCTTCTATGTTTGAGGCATATTAATATTATTGTATGTGTATATATATATATATAAATATATATATATATAATATATTTAATATATATTATATAAATTATATATATATAGATAGATATTAGATAATAAGATATTTTTATTTAACAAATATCTAGAAAATATAACTTACTCTATGGTTATTGAATAAACCATGAAATAAATCATTTAAATGTTATTTTAATCTTATAATTACAAAAGTAAAAGTATAATATAATGTCTGAATACACCAGGAAATAAATGGTTTAAATATTATTTTAATTTCATAATTACCAAACATAAATATAATATAATGTCATATTGATCACCTAATTATACCAAGCAACAACGTAAATTTTTAAAATATATTTAAATAGAATTGGTAACATGTCAACACAACCATTGATGTAAATAAAAAACAAATTACCTCCTTTTTCAAATAAAACACTAAGATGTCGTGTTCCTAGCATTAATTTTTGCTTTGTATAAATTTCAATATGTATAGAAAATGACTAACGATCCATTTGAGCACAACCTAAGCCTAACCATGATACACCTAAATCTCAATCAAACCATTAACAAGCCAAATCACATACATTTATATGAACAACTAAGGTTTATATGTACTCACCAAGATCTAAAAATTATCATGCCACGCATAGCCCGAACATGCAACTTATTAACATTCATATTTTTTTATTGATTTTGATTTGATAGGTTTCAGTGACAACATGATACTTTTTCTTTATATACTTTTAGACTAACCTAGGTACCCATGGCGATTTGAACCAGTGACTTATCGCAAGGAGTGCCTTATCAACGGACCCATTCATCGTCAATCCAAAGCCCCGTGGGCAGTCAGAGCATGATACTTATTGACATTCATAATTCATTATTGATTTTAATGTGACAGGTGTCTATTATTATTGATTTTATTCCTTTACATTTATGGTTCACCTGAGCTTAAATTAGATGAGAAGAAGTTTCTTAGTAGATGACCTACAATTGTCCTTGTGACAAGGTTGACATCTTAAATTGTTGGGTAGTGTGCCATGTTGGAACCTCGGTTTTGTGGGCCTTTCGAGATCCTTGACAGGATTCAACGAGTGACCTATAGACTTGCACTACCATCAGTAATAAAATTCCATGATTTCTTCCATGTTTCATCCCTTAAGGGATATGTGCATGATGTTGATCATGTGATTGATTGGTTTATACGAAAACTGTAGTGACAGGGAGATTTCCATCGAGAGCCTCAATGCATCCTATAGTGGAAACAAGTCATGCTCTAAAACCAAGAAATAGAGCAAGTTAAATTGTGGTGGAAGCACTTTGGGTCTGATGAAGCTACATGGGAGATGGTTGATGAAATGTGGGATTTGTATCCTTTATTATTTTTTGGTTGTAGAAAATGCATTTTTTGTCTATATCTATCTATCTATCTATCTATCTATCTATCTATATATATATATATATATATATATATCATGCATCAAGTTCAACAATAATAAATGGATAGGTTATTTTCTTTTCAGGATGAGATTATTGTAAATACTACATCAAGCTATGTTATAAAGCTCCAGAGGCAATAGTTTTTATTTTCAGTAGTTTGGTGGCCATAGGTGTCATAGAACAAAAAGGACAATTTTCTCTTAAGAGTGGGGGGTTTTTAAGAATCTCGAGTTAAATTTTAATATAATTAAGGATATTAAAGTCAAAATAATAACATGGTGATCATACACATAGCCCAAGTTGAATGTTGGGAAAACATTGTAGTGGGCATCACGTGCGGTTTAATAATGGCTATGGAAATTAAAGAACAATATTAGAAAATGAAAAGAGCCAATAATTGACATTCAATTATGAGAAATAAAGGAACATAGTAGAGAAGGAATATGAAAGGAAACAAATATGCATGCAAGGGAAATTAGATGAAAATGAAGGAAAATGATGAAAAAGGTGACATCAATGATAAAAGGGCATGAGAGAAACAATATACAACTTTTGGTTCAGGTTTTGGTCAGTTTAGGTATTGTCTCTCTTACACTCTTGCACACTTAGATCAATCTTGGATCACTTCAAGATTCTCTTGGATTTGGAGAAAGGTAATCAAGAAAGCAAGGGAAGGAAAAGTACAAGCAAAAGAAAATGAAGAAAAGGAAGTAGAATTTTGGATTAGTAGCTTCACTAGGAAGATTTTATAGGTACACGTTTCATGTGTGATTTCATTTCTCAGTTGTATATGCATATTATTATATTATTATTAAAATTACTAATGTTAATATATATTATAAACCCAAGGGATAAATATTATAAACACAACGTATAAAAACCCTAAGGTAAATTTTATAAACCACAAAATAAACATGGTTCACCATTGTTGACCATCAATCGTTTTGATTCTAAGACAATATTTAGACTATGGTTGACCATGGTTGGTATTCAGATTCAGACAATGTTTGGAATAATGTGACATTGGACCATCGTTGACCAAGGATGACCATGATTGTAAACACAAGAAATTTATACTAAACCATAGGATTAGTTTTATAAACCCTGTGAATAATATTACACCCTAGGAATATGAACCCTTAGATTAGTAAAATTAAGGGATTTATATTATAAACCCAAGGGAATAATATTAAAGAAAATGGATAAATATTATAAACACAATTTATATAAACCCTAAGATAAATATTATAAACCCTAAGATAAACATGGTTGATCATGGTTGACCATGGTTAAACGATAAGTTTGTATGAACCCCGCGCTTATAATATAAGTTGGTAGCCTTGGGAGTCTCAACATTCTTGTGGAGATATTGAGACTCAACAATTTTTGGTATCATTATCGTGAAGGTGTCCAAGTAGGTGCTTTTTCTACTTAGAATTTGCCTTTATTTTCTACTTTTTACTTTTCATCGATGCTATTGAATTGGAAATTAAAAAAAATGGTGGGTGGGGGTGGGGGAACCCAAAAGCAAAAAAAAAATTAAAAAAAAAAATAGTTATTTCATGCCTCATAAGAATATGAATAATGAAGGGAAATTCATACCAAAAACACCCACCCATTAAAGTAGTCAACCATCATTCTCCTATTGTGATTGTGAGATTCCCTTTTTTACCATTGGAGAGTTAGAAAATCATCTATGTGAGCAACCTAAATTTTTTGAAGAACCAATAGTGAAAGAAGATCCCATATCACTCATCCAAAACATGGTTGAAAACAAGAAGAATGAGTTATTTCTCATCTGAGAAACCAATGGGGAGGCAAAGGAAGGAGAATATGAACCCCACATCCCCCACACAATTCCATTCTTTAGCCTATGAGGACTATGACCTATGACTATACCTTAGATGAATAAAAGGTGAATTTGTTTCCTTCTACCCTTAAATGTGTGGCCTCGCTCTAGTTTATGAGTCTACCTTTTATTACATCATATGAAAGTATTTTTCTATTTTTAAATCGATAGTCGAAGAAACAATGTAGCGAGAGGAGAGTAATGGTAGATAAGCTAATCAATTTGATGAATCATAATAGGGCTAAGCTTCTGAATTCTAAATCACAGTGAGAGAATAAAGTGTGCCAATTTAAATAGAAAATTTAGAAATGAGTTTGTCAAAAATGGTAAGCAAATTAACGATTTTAAGGCATGTAGGTTTTTCGAAAAAGGCATGGAAATGAATGATTTAATCTGTGCAATCAATGGCATACGAAGATCTTTCCTTCACCCATGCAAATAACAAAATAGAAATACTTTATTACCTATTAATGTTTATCCAATATTTTGAATGCATAAATTGGTGCTTGTTTCAAGTCTACCTAACCCCGTACAACTCCTACCATTAAATATGAAGGAATGTCAAGTTCGATCTTACTTGACATCTTAAAGAGTGAATAATTAACTTAGATCATTTTTAATAATTTAATCCCTCCTCTCTCATTAAAAGACTAATTAAATATAAATCAATTCACCAATGAAACATTATCTAACATCATCCTTGAACAATAAAACATAAACATAAATAAACATATAAATCAAATAATTGGTTATCTCATAACTAATTATTTGATAACATTAAACTAAATTAAAATCAAAACTTATTAATTACAATAACATGTTTACACTAATATTTAAATTAAGCATATAGTCGTCTCATATTAAAACAATTAGAAAATAAACCATAGGAATTGTATATGAAATCATAGTGAATTAAATAAACAAGTTAGTTGACCAACTAAACTAATTAATTATTAAACAAACTAATTCATTAGTTACACAAATTAATTAGTTAATTGGTTTAATTAATTAACTACACAAACTAAATAATTAAATTAATTTAACAAATTAATTAATTAATTTATTAATTAAACATCTTAATTAATTTATTAATTAAACATCTTAATAAATTAATTAGTTATTTGGTTTAATTAATTAATTTCTCAAACTAATTAATCAATTAATTAGGAAATTAATTAAATCAAATCGATTAATTAATTAAACAACTTAATTAGTTATGTAAACGAATTAATTTTAAAAAATATGAATGTTAACAAATTCGGAGATTGGCTGACCTAATTTCTAGATTAATTTCTTTCACACACACACACGCGCTGCGCGCACGACACACACACACACCACAGAACCACACACACACAGATATATATATATATATATATATATATATATATATATATATATATATATATATTATAATATATATATATATATAACCTTAATATAACTCATGGATTACATCATTAATATCAATAGAATATCTACTGTCCACAACCCGTGATGATGGACTCACTTCGTAGTTCGAAAGTTTGGGTTAATGAAACTCTATAACAGGTCATTCCTCCTCTATTTTAAGTTACTCAAATATTTAGGGTGTATCATCATATAATTGAAAAAAATTAGTAAATTGATACCGCGCATGCTTAGCACTCGAATGGGCATATCCTCCCTAATTGAGAGGGAGAGATAAACACAAATTTTTTGTATTCACTTGGGAAGAAATAATGGGAAAATGGGTAATCATCTCGCACTAATGCTCTTTCAATATGTGTAGGGCATCCAAGATAAGTGTAGGCAAGATGACTCATAATATTTGAGAGTTTGGAAACCAAGATAATTATAGTCCTAGAATGTCATACTCTGTGAACACCCGGGTGGGTATGTACCTTGAGAGACAATGTTGAAGTTGTCTATAATCATTGGTTTTTGCCAAAATTGTTCTCTGATATATTCAGAGATAGATTTTTTAGTCAAGGCCTTGCTATGTGACAACGTTGGTTATAATGATGCTATACAGATGGATTACTAGTCCAACTCTTTTTATGAGATCTCAATGTTGGTTATAATCATGTTATACATATGAATTACTAGTTCGACTCTTCTTATGCAATCTATTTAGCGTTGAGAATAGCCTTGTGTAATTTAATGAATGTCGCCCTAGCTAAGAGGAGTGTTTAAGGAAATGTTACTAGGTTCCATTTTCATTCACTTGTAATTATAATATTATGTAAGAGATGAAACAAATGAATTAATATTCCTGGCATCGTGGGTTTCATGAGCAAGATGTGTTTACCATAGGTCAAAGACTTCTTCTTGATGTCTTCATTATTTATTATCTTAACATAAGTATTATATAAGTCATGATGTTAAAGATCTACGCTCCCAAACAAATGTCACTATTCCCCTTGCAAGTCGGCTAAAATAAGATAGTGATCTCCTTATATGAAAAATTGGTTGATCTCAAAGGTCTTCATGTCTCATTTCATATATCATATATACATAATGACCATATCAATATATATTTAATAATAATAAAAGTAGTAATATACTTATATATAAATAATACTTAAGATATATATACTATATATATTGTATAATATATAATATATAGCTAATATATAATGTTATGCATATATATAATATATAATATCCCATTAGTATAATATAAGGAGTATTATATGTTATATATGATATAAGAGAGGATATATGATTAGCCATATATCTAATATTAGGACTACATATTTATACCATATTAGCTAATATAATAACGTATACACCTAGAACTAAATTTACTAGTATGGTTCCTCCTCACTATGTCCAATGTGTTGTAAAGGTTAGTTTACATTCAATTCCTTATGTATGTTACAAATTGACTCTACATAAATATTTCCTAAGCTTTCTCCTTCTAGGTTCTTCTAAAACATTTTCCCTCTTACGTGTCAATAGGGTTTCATTCATCTTGTTGGCATTTGCTGTGTTCGGGCTTATTTTGGGGGTTTATTTATGCATATATCAATTATACTAATTATTTGGCTTATGATCACAAGTATAAGTCCCCTCATGGGAATTTTTAATGGTCAATGTAAAGTTGGTTATTGATATATTTTAATGAGCTCAGAGTCTCCAACATTATGATTAATGTACAACTAATATGTATATTATGAGACTTTTCTTAATAAATATGACTACATTTTCATTTTGTTCTCGAGTGACTATTGCATGTTGATATATGAATATAGTTGTAATTATCCTATTTATATATTGTCTCCATGTATATAAATTGGAAGAAAAACTCGCACTCACCTCTAGAAGACCCATAGTGCCTCCGAAAGGTCAACTTCGCCTCCTCGTGAAGTTGAAGACCTCCCTTGAAAAATTCAGTCTCTTACAAAAAATAGTGATAACAAAAAGCCTAGAAATTCTTCTCCCAATCACTCTTGCTAAAACCCTTCTTGTGTCTGCTTGGAGATCACCCACTCAATGTGTCTCTAAAGGTGGCCATCAATTCTATTTCTAATCACTCATTCAAAAATGAATGTCCATGATTAAGTTGACTTGATCCAATCAATAAACTTAGAAACTTTCACATTTCTACAGGTAAGTCAATCTTATCCCAGGTAATCTCAATTAGTTATCCACTTTCCATCAGTTTACACTTACAAAATATTTAAAAAAATCACTAATTGACATAATTAAATATATTTTCCCTAGCCGAATTTAGGAAAAATTGCATGGCCTTCGAGATAATTAAATCCTTTCTGTTCATAGCCCCATGACACCCCTCAAAACTAGAACACTTGTGTGATCTGCAATATTTGATAGATACATCATCAAAGCACCATAATCTCTACAATACACTTATCCATCATAATGTCTATAATACACTTATCCATCTT
>APFE030982338.1:0-31254 GCA_000404065.3 Pinus taeda
CCGGTATTTTTTAAAGGCTCTTGCTACACTTCCATCTCTGAGTGTAAGATCAAGCCCCTCTGGCTCTGTTCTTAGGCACCTTCCGGATCGATGTACTCTTTTCTCCATCTTGCTACGAATGTCTTCACACAGAGAACTAACAGCAGCTACAATTCAGAAACAACTTCAGCTTTGGAGTGCAGGCTCGCTTGCAATGATCCCTTTAAATGAAAACTCGGGCTTCTTTGCGTTTTTTCAAAAAAATCTCGTCATACAACAGGCATGTTAACGCACCATGAATAAACATTATGACACAACCATACCTCATAAAATCTTTTAAAATGATTGTCATGTGCGTGATCCTAAACCTGATGGCGGAATGATAACCTATCATGACCTGGAGAAGACATCAACTGACAAAATGTGGACGGACCTAATGACTCATCTCCCCAGACTTGACATTTCAAGAAAATGCGCTGCAAAAACCCCGAATCCCCGATTTCGTAGCGCAGACAATTATGATTTGACAAAACACGCTATGAAATGGCTGGTAAATGATACGCTGCGAAAAGGTGGAAAAATGATTGCGCAGCTAAATTGGCCAATCAGATTGCGTTGCGAAACTGTGCAAAATACAAATGACGCAAACAAGACAAGACATGCCTTAAACAATAATGATGGAGGGTATCTAACGGTTTTTCACAAGGACTCACATCAATACCTTTTGAAATTCTAATTTCAAAGTGACACACATAGAAGCCTATTGACTTAAACAATTTTTTTTTTTTTTATATGAAACTTTGGACATATGTGGATTGTGGTTCTAAGTGATAACAGGCTCCACTGGTGTCCGTTGTATCTGGTATCTTCTCCAGCAAAGAGTCCATCAGTTCCTGTGCTACAAATTCCTCAATTTCTAGCGCCTTATGTGTCTAATTATTCGCTTTGGGGATTGTTTCTATAGCTTCCTCCTCAAAAGGAACATCATCAGAATCTAGTGGAGGGATAGTTGCCTCCTCATCCTCTGTTGCTTCATATGGGTTCATTGTGTGTTGCCAACCTCTTGGTTTCTGTGATTGTTTCTTGTTTCTTCTAGTTTCTTTTTTGGCTTGTGGGCAGTTACTAAGAAGGTGACCTATTTGTTGATAGCCACGACACTTGAAGGCGGTGTTCTCATAATCTAGTGGTTGTTTCCACTATGTGTTGTTATGGATCATAATTATGTTGGCAGGTAAGGCTTGACTAAGATCTACCTCTACACAAATTTTAGCAAAAGTATGTATGCCTCTTGTAATTCTTTCCACGTCTTGCCTGAGATATTTTCCTATCTCATTCCCCATTGCTTCAAAGACTTTGGGTAGCCAGAAGTGTAGCAGGAGGTTGTGTAACCTAACCCAAATCATCATTTTGGAAATCACCATAGTAGTGGCATCAAAACCTGGGAACCAGGGAGTCATGAAGAGTCCTGCATTGCCCCAGAACCATGGACCCTCATGGAGGACATATTCCCTTTCCTTGACCGTGTCGAATCTCACAATAAAAGAACCTTTGGAGCATAAATGGATATCACAATTTGTTGTCCATGTGGAGTAGATCCATTGTTGTAATGCATCTGTTTTGGGCCAAAAGCCATTGATTCTGCATATGACATCCTTTATAGAAAAATCAGTATAAAATTTGTTTACCTCTGGCAGCGCAATTATCAGTACTGGAGTCTGCATTTTTTTCTCCACAATATAGGGTCCAAGTAGATCTGATGGTGGTGTTGGCTTGTTGATGGGTTCCCCCTTCCCTTTGATGGCATCCTTGAAAGAATATATACCCTTTGAGCTACATCCGAAGCTTCCACCTCTCAGCCTCGTGTTTAGGATGATGGTTGAGTCTAGCACAATTCCATAGTCCTGCACTGTATATTGGTCCTATAAGAATTGTCCTGCATATATCAAGCTTTGCATGTTTGCTGATATGCATGTATGTGCTTGTATTTCATACTTTATATCTTCTATCAGCTTCCCCTTCCAGGTTCGCTTGCATATCGTTCTTCCTGACAGGGTTTTGATAAATATTTGTATCAATTCCTGACCGGAGTCCTTGGTGGCTAGTGTTTTTCTTGGCTAGGATCCATCTGCTATTTGGGCCGCTGAAGCTGTGGGATGTTCAGGCTCGCCGAGGTCATTTTCTAGGTGCCTAATCATAATGCCCAGAGTACTCATTTTTATCAAGGAAGCCCTGACCTCCAGATGCATGGCAGTTTTGGCAAAGAGAGTCCCAGCCATGAGTCTCTTCTTCCCCTTGATGCCATTAACTCGCGCCTGTCTGAAGGAGAACAGGGGTGTAGCGATCCGCACGGCCCTCGACCCTTTACGCACATCCCTGTCTTGCCTGATGGCCTCTCCCTTGTTGTTTTGCCTGAGAACAGTAGATCTATCAATATGCATCAGTCTGAAGGAGGACAGGGGTTCAGCAAGCCGCACCATTCAACCCATCGCGTGCAACCCTATCTTGCCTAACTGCTTCTCCCTAATCATTTTGCTTATGAACGGCAGATCGAACAAACGTAGGCTCTAGTCGATGCTAGGGTGTATCTATCATTCCTTGTCCTGGTAGTGTAGATCCCTGCTCCGCGCAGTATAAACCACCCTGAGTCAAGGAGAGAGAACAACCCCTGGCCAATGTGAGAGTCGATTCGCCCCATAGGAGTCATTTTCTAGTTCAAATCCAGGCCAAAACTTTGACAGAGAAGCATGATCAGCTAACCCAGCTACCGATCTCCGTGCTATTCCATTGCAGCTCTTATCTCTGGTTTGTTGTGTGGCGATGGCACAGTTTGCTCCTTCTGAAACCCTAGCCATCACTCTGCTACGGAAAACCCAAAAACATAGATGGGTACATTTATTCTGTCACACTCTGGATATAATCCCTATGAATTGGTATTTGGAAACGAAGCTCTGCCACAGCACCGCAGAGTGGGATGTTTTGTGAGAAGGATTCGTGAGGACATTCATCTTTGAAGATGGGTTCAAAAGCATTGATGAGGTGCTACAGGAGGTTAAGGCAACAATCTTTTGAATCCCACAAGATCCCTTGGAATTGATTCAAGCAGATTGGAGCACCCAGCTACGCCATGCGTTGGAATGTTATAATGTGACTACTGAAGGAGACGATGAGGATCCAAGTAATATTAACATTCTAGAAATATAAGGCCACCGTGAGGTAGAGGAACCAAAGATAGAGAATCCAAACATCACCACACCATTGAAAACTAGGCAATCAAACATTGGCACAGAGGTGGAGCTGAAGTTTGCGAAGATTAGGGATTATTGGGATGATGCTACATTAGATAAAGTTGTTGAGTTGCTCTGCGAATATCAGGATTTGTTTCTTACAAAATTTTCAGACTTGAAAGGCATCATAGGCAATCTGGGAGTGATGAAAATAACTCTGAAACCGAATGCGAAGCCTGTTAAGCAGAGGCCATATCACCTCAATCCCAAATATAAGGAAAAGGTCTACTTGGATTTGGACAAGATGCTTGAAGCAAGTATTATTGAACTCATGGAGGAGTCTGATTGGGTGAGTCCAATGGTAGTTCAGGAAAAGAAGCTGAAGGAAGAAATAAGGATTTGTGTAGATCTCAGAAAGCTTAATGATGTTTGTGTCCATGATCCTTTTCTAACATTGTTTACTGATGAAGTACTGGACAATGTAGGAGGACAAGAAGCATATTCATTCACTGATGGGTTCTCTAGATACCATCAAATTAAGATCGCACCAGAAGACAGGAGTAAGACCACCTTCACCAAAATGGGGATGTTTCTAGTATACAATGATGCCATGTGGACTTAAGAATGCGACGGTGATCTTTTCGTGTGTAGTCATCACGACGTTCAAGGAGTTCATTAACAAATTCTTGGAAGTATATTTCGATGATTGGACAGTGTTTGGGCTTGTAAAGTGCCATGTAGCCAATTTTCACTTGATGTTGGATACATGTTGAAGGTATCAGATTGTGCTAAACCTGAAGAAATGCTTGTTCTGCACCCCTTTCGGAATCTTGTTGGGTCATGTGGTGTGTAAGCAAGGATTAATGGTGGACCCTGCTAAGATCGTGGTCATAATTAATTTGGAGGCACCAAGAAGTGTCAAACAGTTGCACACCATGCTAGGTCATACTAGATACTATTGGAAGTTCATCAAGAGCTATGCTCAGATTAACGCACCCATGGAAAAGTTGCTAAAGAAGGATGTTACATTCTGTTGGAATGAACAATGTCAGCACAGTCTGGATGTCTTGAAGGAGAAAATGGTTACTACATCGATCTTGGTCTTCTTGGACTGGAAGAAAGAATTCCATGTGCATGTTGATGCCTCGTGTATTACGTTGGGAGCAGTGTTGACACAGGCTGGTGAAGGGGAGATGAATCATCCTATAGCATTTGCAAGTAGGAAGCTGTCAAAAGCTGAAAAGGATTATTTGACAACAGAGCGCGAAGGGTTGGCTATGGTGTACGCGCTCCAAAAATTCAGACATTACCTACTAAGCAGACATTTCAAGATGTACACAGACCATTCTGCATTGAAGTATCTAGTCAATTGATCCAAGTGGATATTGGTGGCCACCCACATATTCCACTTGGACCCCCACCATTGTTTCTTTCAATTTTTCAGTTTCCTTATTTGTAGAATAATTTACTATTTTTGGTAGTTTTTCAGTCTTGAACTTCCAAAGTCGTTTTGAGGCCCTAAACTACTTTTTTTGGGAAAATTGGGAGCACACGGGACTTAGATTGATGTTTCTCACTCAAAAGTTATAGTCCTCATATAGATATTTATAATGAGGTATTATGCGCGTCAAATAGAGATCATATGCCAAAATTACGACCCTAGGAAGTTGATGTACCAATTTACCCAAATGGGGCCCACGGTTTGGCGGTTCATCTCCTAGGGTTAGGCTTTTAGATGTTTAGGGTTTTCCATTGTTTCTCAACAATAAATAGGCCTTCGAGCCTCATTGTAACACATTCAAAGGCATGTATCCACCATATCTCTTCTCAGAGATAAGCTACCATCGCCCGAGCCAGTCTTATTTCCATTCTATTTGTAAGCATATTTCAGTATTTGATATTAATGAAATGAAGTTTTATTTCTACTGCATCTTTGTATTTATGGTTACATATGTAATTTTTTGCGTTCCTGTTTAAATCTGGATTAGTGGTATCAGAGCGGTCTGCTCTTTCTCTATTTTTCTTTGCATGTCCCCAATGAGGTCGGGATATAGGGATTTAGGGCTTGAACTAGTCGAACCTTTGCAAGACCATCCTTGCAAATCCCACGGCCCCCCATGGTGGATGAAAAGAATGACGAAGGCATAGGAGATCCTATCAAAATCTTTCTCGAAGAAGCCCTTGAGGGACAAAGGAACGCGATGATGGACAACTTTTCCCAGATCCTTCTGCAGCTACCAAAGGGCGACACATCTACTTCTGGTAGCTACTCTGGAAGCACCACACCCTTTAAGGTACAAGTCAACTTTGACATTCCCATATTTGAGGGTCAAATAAATGTAGATGTTATACATAAATGGTTAAATCTGCTAGAAGGACATTTTTCCATTCATGATTTTTCCAGTTGGGAAAATATCACTTTTTCACTTCTCAAAGTAGCCCCCATGTCAAGGACTGGTAGGAAACCTACTGTGAGCAGAAGGATGAAAGTACGAACTCACTATTTTCAGTTGCACCCACCTGGAACTCGTTTTGGGATTCCATCAAGGAGCAGTACTACCTTGTGGGGAGTTATGAGGATAAATACATAAAGTGGACAATGTTGCGACAGGGAAGGGACCAAGATGTATCAGAGTTTACAAATGTTTTTCATACCCTTCTCACAAAGTTTGGTATCAAGGATTCTGAGAAACATTTGTTTCTCAAGTACTGCAGTTGCCTGCACAGGTACATCCAGGATGAGATGGAATTCTTGGACAATTGCTCTCTCAACATGGTATACCGATATGCCGTCAAGATTGAGAAAAAGCTTAAACAGAAGAAGCAAGACTTTGGATCTACAAATCTGAAATAGGGGAAAGGTGCCCCAAAACTGCAGAACAAAGGACAAATCCAAGGCGGGGTGGCCCACGAAAACCGGCCAAAGCTGCAAGCAAAGAACAATGCCACAAAGTCGAAGAAGGAAATGGGAAAGTGGTGTGAGTTCCATAATAGCTCCACTCACAACACAAGTGAGTGTCGGTCCAAGCAGTCACTGGTGGCTGAGCTAAAGGCTTCAGAATCATATGCATGTTCCAACTCTGAGTCAGAACCCAACAAGGGGAATGACAAAGGGAAGCAAATTATCAGTGCGGATTCCAATGCTACTATTACCACCATGAAGTCCAGAAGGAGGAACCCGAAGATCTAGAGGAGGAGGACCGCATATTCCACTCCCAGATATGGGTAAAGGGTTCCCCACTACAGTTCATTGTTGACAACGGGAGGCAAAATAACCTCATTTTGGTAGACGTCATGAAGCGGCTCGACTTACCGACCACAGTACATTCACAACCATACACCAAGGGTGGCTTCACCAAGGATGAGGTATTATGTGATTTTGCTTCCCTTGATGTTTGTGATGTATTATTAGCTCAAAAATACTTATGGAAGTGACATGTTGTGTATGAGTCAAGGCCTCATGTTTTTATTGTTTCTTTGGGAAATAATTTGTACAGGATACCAGAGGTAGCACCGCCTTCCCCCTCTCTTTGGTACTACAAAATAATGCAGTAAGCTCATTTCTGAAACAAGGAAATTTGTTTTCATGATGATACGCCCTCAGGGAAAGGAGATGACGATGGCCACAACCTCTAGACAGGGCCCCTCCGCACGAAAACAACATATGGACAAGGTCGTGGAGGAGTATGAGGACATATTCACCTCCCCCACAGGGGTGCCTTTGCACTGTCAAGTCAAGCACTCCATCGATCTCATCCTAGGTGCACTGATGCCCAATGGACCAGTCTATCAGCGTTTCGTTCTGGATAATGACGAAATCAAGAGGCGAATTCAAGAGCTATTGTAGAAAGGTCACATCCATCCGAGTTCATCACCCTGTGGGAGCCCAATCGTGTTGGTAGAGAAGAAGAATGGGACTTGGAGACTCTATATTGATTATCAGGTGCTAAGCAATATCACTATCCAGAATAAATACCTGATCCCACGGATTGATGACCTTCTAGACCAATTGAAGGGGGGAAATATTTCAACAAGATCGACTTGAAATCAGGATATCATCAATTATCAATCAAACCCTTCGATGTGTGGAAGACTGCCTTTAAAGCCAAGGAGGGCCTTTTCAAATGGTTGGTTATGCCTTTTGGGTTGATGAATGCTCCTACAACCTTCATGACCGATAGATGACATCTTGCAGTCATTTGCCAACTCATTTGTAGTGGTATACTTGGATGACATCCTGATCTTCAGCCAAAGTTGGGAAGAGCACCTCCACCACATCCAACAGGTTCTCCAAACACTGCACAACACAAGTTGTGTGCCAATTTGGAGAAATGCACTTTTGGCATGACCCAGGTTCAGTATCAAGGATACATTATTGATGAATGAGGGGTGCATGTAGATCTAGCAAAGATCCAAGTCATTCGATATTGGCCAGCCCTAACCTAACAAAGCTCCATAGCTTTCTGTGTCTTGCCAATTCCTACCGTAGATTCATGTTGGGATTCTCTCATATCACTTATCCCTTGAGTCAAGTCCAAGGGAGGAGTTAAAGAAAAATTCTTTTGGTCTGAATCTCAACAAAAGGCATTTACATGGTTGAAACATTACCTCTTCTCTGCACTAGTTCTCACTTTACCAAACTTGCAACAGTCATTTGAGATCGAGATAGATGCCTCTGACTATGCTATTGGGGCAGTCCTTACTCAACAGGGGCATTCAGTGGCATATCACAGTGAGACACTTTTAGACACAGTCCAGAAGTATCCCACTTATGACAAAGAAATGTATTCCATTGTGCAGGCCTGCCAACAATGGAAGCATTACATTTTGGGGAAGGAAACGGTCATCCACACAAACCACCAACCCCTGCAGTTTATACAGATGCTAAGGGAATGCAGAATGATCACCATCAGAAGTGGTCCACATACCTACAACAATTCCATTTGAATATCAAGTATAAGATGGGTAGCACCAATAATGTTGCAGACTGCCTCAACCAACCACCGATCATGGTGTTAACCACTGTGCTCAACTCTTGTGGACACGAGACTTTTGATTGGCCACTTATTACAGAAGCGACCCAGAATTCAGCCACACATACTAGATGCTTTTGGAGGGTCATCAAGTTCCAGATTTTCACCTCTAGGATGCCCTGCTATGCCACCGTGGATGCCTTTGTGTTACTTCAAGCGAACAATCCAAGATGATCTGGGAAGCGCACTACAGTTGGGCTGCTGGGAATTTCGGGGTCGAGAAAATAGTGTCAGTTTTTCAGAAGTATTTTTATTAGTCAAATCTTTGATAGGATGTTGGGAAGTACATCATATCCTGCACTACCTGCGTCATTGCCAAACCGACCATCAAGAAACAATGCCTCTATACTCCACTGACTATGTTGAAAATAGCAATAAGAAATGCTAAAAATAGCATTGTTATAGATAACATTTCAGGATATATTCCAATTTTAATTTGTCCTTGAATTAAAATTGAGAATTAAAATTCGAATTTAGTCTCACCAGTTGTTTGAAAATAATTAATTAATTCATCTTGAGTTAATTAGTTGGTGAAAATCAAACATGAAGTCTTTGTGAAGACATGCAAAAGTTATCCCTTTGATTGAGGAAGTTATCCCTTAATTAAGGAGATAAGGATGAGTTGTATTTGAGTTATAATTATTTAACTCAGTTAACTGAGTTAAGTCCAGTTAAATTAGTTCCAAACAATTTGTGGAACTAATTATGAGTTTAGTCAGTTAATGCATGCATGCTTGCAACTAGTGTTCTCCAAATAACTGAATATTCTCTCATAAATAACTCATGCATGTCAGTTCAGACAAAGACCCAGTTGAGATTAAAGGTAGGGACAATGTACTATCGGTTGCTAGAATATTCCCATGTGAATATCTCTTGCATTCAGAAGGAATTCACTCCTCGAGGATTGTGCAGTTACTACAGAGGTCAGAGTAGTGTGTGAGGTGAGAATCACAGAGGTGGCAACAGGAGGACCCAGGAGAAACTGCACAAGGAAATAGGAGGCTTAGAGGACTAAAGGAAGGCATATGTGTTTCCTATTCTATCTATGAGTAGCAGTGAGGGATTGTACTAAGAGCTAGATAGCTTGAGAGCTAAAGCTTTGTGTAATGCTGAGATATTTCCACTTGTATGACAATGCAGATAGTGGGGCTTTTAGCTGAGGCTTTCCCAGGAGTATTCTTCTGTGTTTCATGTGTGATTGAATCTCCTTCTCTGTTATATGTGTTCTGTTTGATCTTGCTCAAAATTGATTAAGCTTCCCCAAGTTTGATAGTAGAAGTAGATCAAGTATTTTTCTTTAGTTACGTTGCATTATCAGGTGATCTACAGTGAGAATTTCTACATGGTATCGAAGCAAAGGTGATCAAAGTGGAGAACAGTATACAAAGTGTAGAAATTCCTACAAATCAGTAGCTCTGATACCATGTAGAAATTCTCACTGTAGATTAAACTGATTATGCAATGTACTAAAGAAAAATACTTAATCTACTTCTGCAATCAAACTTGCAAAAGATTAATCAATTTTGAGTAAGATCAAACAGAACACATAAAACAGAGAATAAGATTTAATCACGCATGAAACACAGAAGAATACTCTGGGAAAAGCCTCAGCTAAAAACCCCACCATCTGTATTATCATACAAGTGGAAATATCTGAGGATTACACAAAGCTTTAGCTCTCAAGCTATCCAACTCTCAGTACAATCCCTCACTGTTGCTCATAGACAGAATAGACAACACATATGCCTTCCTTTAGTCCTCCAAGCCTCCTATTTCCTTGCGCAGTTTCTCCTAGGTCCTCCAGCTACCACCTGTGTGATTCTCACCTCACACACTGCTCTGACCTTTGTAGTAACTACACAATCTTGAAGGAATGAATTCCTTCTGCAAGCAAGAGATTTTCTTATAGGAACATTCTTGCAACTGATAGTACAATGTCCCTGTCTTTAATCTCAACTGTGTCTTTCTCTAAACTGACATGCATGAGTTATTTAGGAGAGAATATTCAGTTATCTGGAGTACACTAGTTGCATGCATGCATGCATTAACTGACTGAACTCACAATTAGTTCCTCCAATTGTTTGGAACTAATTTAACTAGAATTAACTCAGTTAACTGAGCTAACTAATTACAACTCATCCTTATCTCCTTAATTAAGGGATAACTTCCTCAATCAAAGGGATAGCTGGTGCATGTCTTCACAAAGGCTTCATGTTTGATTTTCTCCAACTAATTAACTCAAGATGAATTAATTAATTATTTTTCAAACAGCTAGTGAGACTAAATTTGAATTTTAATTCTCAATTTTGATTCAAGGACAAATAAAAATTGGAATATATCCCAAAATGCTATTTATAGCAATGCTATTTTTAGAATTTCTATTTTTATGTTATTTTCAATAGAGTTGGAGTATATCCCAAAATGTTATTTATAGAAATGTTATTTTTATCATTTCTTGTTGTTATTTTCAACACTCCCTCTCAACAAGAAAGGAATTCAACTTGAACCTGATCCTGAACCTTTAGAATGTTCTGCATGTAACACTTCTCACTAGTGTTGTTGCTCAAGCAACTCAGAAGCAAAAAAATATCCAACCTGAATCAGAATGATGCCTCTGTCATCAAAGTCTCTGACTGTTATTGCCTCTATTGACTGAAAACTTTGCACCTCTGTGCTCTTTAGTATCTGACTACTCTAGCCTCTACCACTTTGATCTATGACTGCATCAATCACACTGATTCCTACTGCTGCATCCATGCTGCTGCTGGTCCTATTTCCCAGCGTGCATCTACACTGAACCTCCTCTCATCATGTTGCATCGTGTTGTCCACTGTTGCACTGCAACTCAGTTACTGAGAAGTAAGTAACTGGTCTCCTAACTAACCTCCCTATTGGGCTAGAAACACACTCTGATGCTAAAGCTCCCTCTGCCACTTCATTCGTATCTGTCTCTACCCACTCAACTAGTCATGCTACTCCTCATCGGGGCTCTCGTAGCAAGGTCTAATCAAAGAGGTTGGGTACCTCAAGGATCCTGCCACTATTTCAACCTTCTTGGGACTATCTCTTCACATCGCCCCACCTCACACCTGGAGATATGGCTACATGTGATCCTTCTGCCCACTTGGCTCGAAATTTCCCCACTACTGGAGGCCTCTGCATGAGTGGATGCCTCCACTCGGTCTCCTCTCGGCTTCTCCAGTTGTGGCTGCTCCACAACCTCCTGAAGTTGCTTTACCAATTGTGGCTCCTCCACAATTGTTTGACACTTCTTTAGGCGTTGCATGTTGATAGGTAATGTACTCTCCCTCTCAACGACCAAGTCTCCAACATTTGCCTTTCTCCTCAAGGCTTTGCATGCATCTTGAACCTCAAGAGCATACATGTTCTTGACTCGTGAACCGATTTGCTTCACCTATCTCGTGATGATGTGTCTAAGGAAAACCTTCCCTTACTAAAGACAACATCGTAGCCTTTGTCCTCCAACATCACGGTCGATACCAATTTCTTCTTCAGTCCTGGAACATACTTCACATCTTTCAAGGTATTGAGATCTCCATGCTCCCTCTGAAAAGCAACCATGATCACTCCTAAAACACTATACTTTTCATCATTACCCATCTCTATGCGCATCTGGAGGTCTTTCTCATACAAGGTACTGAACAAACTCTTATTGTTGGTTAAGTGGAATGAGGCTACACTGTCAAGAAACCAACCACAACCCATCATCGATGAAACCATGCATGCGATGAGGGTAAAATCCAATTCGAACTGAGAGGCTAGGGCCTCACCTTCAGATCCTTCCAAGGATCCCTTCTTGGATTTCTTCAATGGACAATTAGTTGCATAATGGACCACCTCATGACAATTAAATCATCTCACTTTAGATTTGTCAATCTTCTTCCCACCATGGGAAGAACTCGATTTGGAATGAGAATCCTTCTCCTTCCCTTTCCTTGCCTTATTGGCTAAGGTTAGATTTTCTTCATCCTCCTTGGATGAAGAACCATCTCTGGTGCTCCTCCTGATCTCCTCCTACATCAGATCTGACCACAGTCGTTCCCAACCTGGAAGTTACTCTCTTCCATTCACTGAGTCCTGGTAGCTATGCCAGCTCTTAGGAAGATCAGGGAGAGCAAGACTCACCATGTCATCATCGGCTGTCGTGATTCCTACACTTACAAGCTCATCTCTGTAGGTGTGAGCTTTTTCTGATATGTAGAGATCATGTCTCCCTTTTCACACTTGGTTTACCGAAGCTTTTCCTTCAGCGCCAGCTTCCTCTGGTTGTTGTTGTTGTTCTGATATAGATCCTTCAATGTCTTCCACATTGAAAATGGAGTCTTCTTCCCATGGAGACTCGAGACAATGTGGTCTCGAACTCCCTCCAGAAGAATCCTCCTTGCTCTCGCCACACATTTCTTCCATTCCGCCAATTCTTTGGCATTAGTTGCTGCTGGCTTGGGGACTTCTTGATCAATGAAGTTCTTCAAACCGTTATCCTCTAATACCGCTTCCATGTGATCCTTCCAGGCTATGTAATTCGAGTTTCCATCCAAGGAATACTCGAGTCTCAAGCCATTGAATGCCATTGGCAAACTTTGAGATGTGATAAGAAATCGATTTTGTACCTATAATAAAGAACTTCAAAACTTCGAAATTCTCCCTTCTTTGTATAATGTTCTCCGTTTTGATCACCTTTGCTCTGATACCATGTAGAAATTCCTAAAACTTAGCTAGCTCTGATACCATGTAGAAATTCTCACTGTAGATTAAACTAATTATGCAATGTACTAAAGAAAAATACTTAATCTACTTCTACAATCAAACTTGCGGAAGCTTAATCGATTTTGAACAAGATCAAACATAACACATATAATAGAGAAGAAGATCCAATCACACATGAAGCACAGAAGAATGCTCTGGGGAAAGCCTCAGCTAAAATTCTCGCTATCTGTATTATCATACAAGTGGAAATATCTCTGGATTACACAAAGCTTTAGCTCTCAAGCTATCCAACTCTCAGTACATTCCCTCATTGCTGCTCATAGACAAAACAGACAACACATATGCCTTCCTTCAGTCCTCGAAGCTTCCTATTTCCTTGCTCAGTTTCCCCTGGGTCCTCCAGCTGCCACCTATGTGATTCTCACCTCACACTGCTCTGACCTCTGTAGTAAATATGCAATCCTAAAGGAATGAATTCCTTTTGCATGCAAGAGATTTTCTTAGAGGAAAATTCTTACAACTGATAGTACAATGTCCCTGTCTTTAATCTCAACTGGGTCTTTCTCTGAACTAACATGCATGAGTTATTTATGAGATAATATTCAGTTATCTGGAGTACACTAGTTGCATGCATGCATGAACTAACTGAACTCATAATTAGTTCCTCCAACTGTTTGGAACTAATTTAATTGGACTTAACCCAGTTAACTAAGCTAACTAGTTACAACTCAAATACAACTCATCCTTATCTCCTTAATTAAGGGATAACTTCCTCAATCAAAGGGATAATTGTTGCATGTCTTCACAAAGACTTATGTTGATTTCTCCAACTAATTAACTCAAGATGAATTAATTAATTATTTTTCAAATAGCTAGTGAGACTAAATTCGAATTTTAATTCTCAACTTTGATTCAAGGACAAATCAAAATTGGAATATATCCCAAAATGCTATTTATAGCATTTCTATTTTTATGCTATTTTCAACAGAGTTGGAGTATATCCTAAAATGCTATTTATAGCAATGATATTTTTAGCATTTCTATTTTTGTCATTTCTTCTTGCTATTTTCAACACAAAGAAGGGAGCAGTTCAAAGTTTTGAAGTTCTTGATTGTAGGTAAAAAATTGATTTCTTATCACATCTCAAAGTTCACCAATGGTGTTCAATGGCTTGAGACTCGAGTATGCCCTGGATGGCAACTCGAATTACATAGCATGGAAGTATCACATGGAAGTGGTATTAAAGGACAATGGTTTGAAGGACTTCATTGATTAAGAAGTCCCCAAGCTAGTAGCAGATAATGCCCAAGAATTGGCAGAATGGAAGAAATGTGTGGCGAGAGCGAGGAAGATTCTTCTGGAGGGAGTTCGATACCATATTGTCTCGAGTCTCCATGGGAAGGACACTTTGTTTTCAATGTGGAAGACATTGAAGGATCTATATCAGAACAACAGCAACCAAAGGAAGCTGGCGCTAAAGGACAAGCTTCGGAAAATCAGGTGTGAAAAGGGCAACAGGATCTCTACATATCTGAACAAGCTCACCACCTGCAAAGATGAGCTTGGAAGTGTAGGAATCATGACAGTTGATGATGATGTGGTGAGTCTTGCTCTCCTCAGCCTTCCTAAGAGCTAGCATAGCTACCAAGACTCAGTGAATGGAAGAGAGAAATTGCCAGATTGGGAATGAATGTGGTTGGATTTGATGCAAGAGGAGATCAAGAGAAGCACCAAAGATGGTTCTTCATCTAAGCATGATGATGAAGAAAATCTAGCCTTAGCTAGTAAGGTATGGAAAGGGAAAGGGAAGGCTTCCCATTCCAATTCGAGTTCTTCCCATGGTGGGAAGAATATTGACAAATCTAAAGTGAGATGCTTTAATTGTCATGAGGTGGGCCATTATGCAACTAATTGTCCATGGAAGAAATCCAAGAAGGGATCCTCGAAAGGATCAGATGGTGAGGCACTGGCCTCATAGTTCGAATTGGATTTTACCCTCATCGCATGCATGGTTTCATCGATGGTGGGTTTTGTTTTGTACCTGGATAGTGGAGCTTCATTCCACATGACTGGTGATAAGAGTTTATTCAGTACCTTGGAGGAGAAATACCTCCAGATGCACATAGAGATGGGAAATGATGGAAAGTACCATGTTTCAGGTGAAGGTACAGTTGTGTTTCAGAGGGAGCATGGGGATCCTCTCACCTTGACTGATGTAAAGTATGTGCCTGGACTGAGGAAAAACTTGGTATCGGTCACAATGTTGGAAGACAAAGGTTATGATGTAGTCTTCAGTAAAGGAAAGGTGTTCCTGAGACAGATAGCCACGGGTCAGACCAAGAGGATTGGGATTCGAGTAAAGAATCTCTACAAGCTAGAGGTAGATGACTATGTTGCATTGAGTTCCAAAGTAGAATTGGTGCAAAGCCAAGGTATTGGCAAGTTATGGCATAGACAATTGGGCCACTTGCATCATGGGGCCTTGAAGATAATGTAGCAGATTTCTACTGAACTTCCCAAAGGTAAACTTGAGAAAGTGGACACTTGCAAAGGTTGTACCTTGGGTAAGTATGAAAAATCTTCCTTTCATGATCGAGACAGTCAAGCTGAAGCAATCTTGGAGTGAGTTAATACAGATGTGTGTGGATCATTCTCGACAGCCTCCACCGCTAAACAAAGGTACTATGTTATTTTCATTGATCATTTTTCTCATAGATGCTGGATCTATTTCAAGCAGAAGAAGGATCAAACCTTCTAAAGGTTTTGTGGGTTCAAAACCTTGGTTGAGAAAGAATCAGGAAAGAAGATCAGGGCCTTGCAAAGCAATAATGGTGGAGAGTATGTCTCTCAAGAGTTTAAGGACTTCTCTGCAGCAGAAGGAATTAAACAGGAGTTGACGACACCTCATAACCCACGGCAGAAAGGGGTGGACGAGAGGAAGAACAGAACAATTGTGGGGGCAGCTTGGGCGATGCTACATGACCAAGGCCTACCACTTCATTTGTGGGCTGAGGAATGCAACACGGTAGTTTACTTGCAGAATAGAAGCCTGCATCATATACTTGGGATGAAGACACCATAGGAAGCTTTCTCCGAGAAGAAACAAGATGTGGGTCACTTTAGGATCTTTGGCTCATCGATTTAATGCCATGTGACTAAGGATACCCGGAAGAAGCTAGAGCTAACAACAAAGTTGGGGATACTTGTGGGGTACACTGATACTCCCCACAACTATCGGGTGTATTTGCCTACCAGTTAGAGGATAGTGGTTCGTAGAGATCTTAAGTTCGACGAGCTGAAGGCCATGCGAGTTTCCCTTGAGAGGGAGCTCAAGATGCAGGAAGAGGGGGAAATTTTGGTTCCTAAGGAGGAGGAGCCTCAGACTGATGCGGAGCAGCCGCATGCAGAGGTTTCAGGAGTGGAGACATCCACTCATGCAAAGTCTTCCAGAGATGGGCGGAAGCACACAAGAGAAGATGATAGATTATTGTCGGATACGAGAGCGAATGTGGGAGAACCTTCTTCTCAGCACAGACAGAGGAGGCCACCTGAGCAGTACACTAGTTACATGGCCCTTGTTGGGGAATGTGTAGAGATTGAACCATCTTCCTTTGAGGAAGCAGTGTAGTAGCCAGTTTGGGTTGATGCTATGGTGGAGGAGTATGACTCCATAGTTCGGAACAATGTTTGGGATGTTGTTCTAAGACCAGAGAACAAGTCAATTGTGAGTTCCTGTTGGCTTTAAAGGGTAAAGCATGTTGCTGATGGTAGTGTGGAGAAACATAAGGCAAGGTTTGTTGCCTGTGGTTTCTCACAAGTCGAGGGGATCGACTATGATGAGACTTTTGCTCCTGTAGCAAGGTACTCATCTATCAAATTGATGTTGGCACTATCATCATAGATGGGTTGGAAGATCCATCAGATGGATGTGAATACTGCATTCCTCAATGGCAAGATTAAGGAAGAAGTTTACATAGAGCAGTCGGAAGAATTTGATACCTTCGATCGTGAGTTGCATGTGTGCCAACTCAAGAGAGCTTTGTACGAGTTGAAGCAAGCACCTCATGCTTGGTACACCAAGATCGACAACTACTTCACCGAGTTGGGCTTCACAAAGAGTTAAGTGGATGCGAACTTGTACCACATCATAGTGGAAGGTAAGTAGTTGATCATTGTTCTTTATATTGATGATCTGATATTGACAAGTGATGATCAGTTGATCATGTCTTGCAAGGAAGACCTTGGAAAAGAGTTCGATATGAAAGACATGGGTCTCATGCACTACTTTCTAGGCATGGAAGTGTGGTAGAAGAATGGGAAGTGTTTGTGTCTCAAGGCAAGTATGCCAATGAGATACTTAGGAGGTTCCACATGGAGAAGTGCAAGCCCATGCAGACTCCTCTAACAGGTAACTGGAGGAAGGAGGATGTTACTTCAGGTGAGGTAGTAGAGGCTACTATATATCAGTAGCTTGTGGGTTCATTGATGTATTTAGTGAACACATGACCATATTTTTGCTTTGCGGTGAACCAGCTGAGTCAAGATATGGTTCAACCTATTTTGGAAGGCAGCGAAGCATGTTTTGAGATACCTCAGAGGCACATCTCAGTTTGGATTATGGTACAGATGGTCAGAGGGAGTGAAGCTACAGGGCTTCACAGATGCAGATTGGGCAGGGAGTCCATCAGATCAGAAGAGCACATCAATAGGAATTTTCAACCTTGGTTTAGCTATAGTTTCTTGGTACAGCAGGAAACACAGGTCAGATGCACTTAGCTCAGTAGAGGTTGAATACATGGCTGCAAGTCAGGTAGCATGTGAGGGCATTTGGATGTGGAAAATTCTAGTTGGTTTGTTTGATCAGAGGATGGATCCAACCGTGATCTACTGTGATAATCAGAGTTGTATCAAACTCTCTAAGAATCCAGTATTTCATGACAGGTCCAAGCATATCGACATTTGGTATCATCATCTCAGAGACTGTTTGGCGAGGAGGATCATTTTGTTACAGTATATTTCAACCAAGGAGCAAGATGCTGACATTTTGACTAAGGCATTGTCAAAGTGTAAATTTGAGTTCCACAGAGATAGGATCGGGGTGACAGATAATCCCTTTCTTGTTGAGGGGGAGTGTTGAAAATAGCAACAAGAAATGCTAAAAATAATATTGCTATAGATGGCACTTCAGGATATATTCCAATTTTAATTTTTCCTTGAATTAAAATGTGAATTTAGTCTCACCGGTTGTTTTAAAAATAATTAATTAATTCATCTTGAGTTAATTAGTTGGTGAAAATCAAACATGAAGTCTTTGTGAAGACATGAAATAGTTATCTCTTTGATTGAGGAAGTTATCCCTTAATTAAGGAGATAAGGATGAGTTGTATTTGAGTTGTAATTAGTTAGCTCAGTTAACTAAGTTAAGTCCAGTTAAATTAGTTCCAAACAATTTGTGGAACTAATTGTGAGTTCAGTCAGTGAATGCATGCATGCATGCAACTAGTGTTCTCTAGATAACTAAATATTCTCTCATAAATAACTCATGCATGTCAGTTCAGACAAAGACCCAGTTGAGATTAAAGGTAGGGATAGTGTACTATCGGTTGCTAGAATATTCCCATGTGAATGTCTCTTGCATGCAAAAGGAATTCATTCCTTGAGGATTGTGTAGTTACTACAGAGGTCAGAGCAGTGTGTGAGGTGAGAATCACACAGGTGGTAGCTGGAGGACCCAGGAGAAGCTACGCAAGGAAATAGGAGGCTTGGAGGACTGAAGGAAGTCATATGTGTTGTCTATTATATCTATGAGCAGCAATGAGGGATTGTACTGAAAGCTGGATATCTTGAGAGCTAAAGCTTTGTGTAATCCTGGGATATTTCCACTTGTATGATAATACAGATAGTGGGGTTTTTAGCTGAGGCTTTCCCCAAAGTATTATTTTATGTTTCATGTGTGATTGAATCTTCTTCTATGTTATATGTGTTCTATTTGATCTTGCTCAAAATCAATTAAGCTTCCACAAGTTTGATAATAGAAGTAGATCATGTATTTTGCTTTAGTTACATTGCATTATTAGGTGATCTACAGTGAGAATTTCTACAACCTACCCCTAGTTGACCTTGGGAATCCATCTCCATGGATTACATGTCAAGCCTTCCTTCTACTAAGCATGGAAATGACTTTGTTTTTGTGGTCGGTGACAGATTCTCGAAGATGGCCATTATGGCAGCCTGCAAGAAGAATATCACAGTAGAAACCACTACTAAACTCTTCTTTGAACGAGTGTGGGCACACTTTGGGATCCCATAGTCTATCATCTCAGATCGAGACAGCAGGTTCCTCAGTACATTTTGGTCCAGTCTCTAGTCGATGCTAGACACCAAACTCATTAAGTCCACAGCTTTCCATCCCCAAACTAATGGCCAAATAGAGGTTGTCAATAGGATGATCGTATACATTCTGTGCATGTACAACTCAAAGCATCCACGCACATGGGATGAGAGCCTCCCCTATGTCCAGCACAGCTATAACCAGGCTCTCCACAGCTCGACTAGCCATAACCCTTTTCAGGTGGGTTTGGGATTCCAACCACTATGTCATATTGATGTGGCCATACCATTTGCAAATACTCAGGTAGATTCAGCTCATGTCCAGTTGGAAGGCGATAAGGCTTATAGCTTCATTGAGCACATCCAACATATCCGCCAGCAGGTCCATGACATTCTGGAGAAATCAAACACCAAGTACAAGCAGCGACATGATCAACATCGGCTGCCACACAAGTTTCAGGTGGGCAACAAAGTCTAGTTGCATTTGCAGAAGGAAAACCTTACCGGAGCCTATCAGAAAATCAGGCCACTCCGATATGGTCCTTACACGATTACCAAGGTTGTGGGAGACAATGAATTTGAGCTCATCATTCCGCCATTCCTTGGCCTACATCCAATGTTCAATGTGGACCCTCTTCGACCATACTTCCCACCATTGTTGGACACATCAGACATTGCAAAATAACTCACACCTACAGAGTTAAATCTAGATTGCATGGAGCAAATCACAACTCATCGTATCATGGACATGCAGATCAATAACACACGACAACAAAGGATCCAACTATATCGATTTGTCAAAGCAATCCAACTCCTTCACCAGGGCAAGTGGCTCACCAGGGACCAAGTTCAGCAGAGGTTTCCTCATCTCATGGAGGAAAGAAATGGGGAACATTGCTTCCTAAGGGGGGAGGAATGATCCAGGTGGATATTGATGGCCATCTGCCTATTCCACTTGTACCCCCACCATTGTTTCTTTCAATTTTTCAATTTCCTTATTTGTAGCACAATTTACTATTTTTGGTAGTTTTTCAAGTCCTGAACTTCCAGAGCCGTTTTGAGGCCCTAAACGACATTTTTTGGGAAAACTGGGAGCAACATGGGTCATGGACTGATGTTTCTCACCCAAAAATTATCATCCTCGAATAAATCTTTCAAACGAGGTATTGTGCATGTCAAACGGATATTGTATGCCAAAGTTACGACCCCAAGAAGTTGATGTACCAATTTACCCAAAAGAGGCCCACAGTTTGGCGGTTCATCTCGTAGGGTTAGGTTTTTGGATGTTTAGGATTTTCCATTGTTTCTCAACAATAAATAGGCCTTCAAGCCTCATTCTAACACAATTCAGAGGCATGTAGCCACCACATCTCTTCTCAGAGATAAGCTACCATCGCCCGAACTAGTCTTATTTCCATTCTATTTGTAAGCATATTTCATTATTTGATATTAATGAAATGAAGTGTTATTTCTACTACATATTTGTATTTATGGTTACATCTGTAATTTGTTGCATTCTTGTTTAAATCTGGATCATCAATAAGCCTATGTTGGGAGGGGGGGGCAATATGCAAATGGTGTTTGTTGTTTCAAGAATATGATTTTGAAGTAATTGTGAAGCCAGGAAGATTGAACGCAGGACCAGACCATCTGTCGCACTTTGAAACAGGAGAGGAGCCTACCAATTTGGAGGAAGGGTTGCCTAATGCACAGCTCTTCATGGCGCACGTAGCAGATAATCACTTTGTAGATATTATCCACTTCCTGACTAGAGGGATGGCTCTAGAGGGATATACCTGTCAATAGAAGAAAGAATTGGTGGTGTGTACAATAGACTTTTCGATCATTGCAGACCCTTTGTATAAGATGGGATCGGACGAAATACTTGGACGTTATGTGCCTGATTTTGAGCGAAATAGTATCCTCATTGAAGCTCATGGAGGAGCTGTGGGAGGAAATTATGCAAGAAAAGCTACAGCACAAAATATTTTAGGCATTGGGTTCTATTGGTAGACGCTGCATAAAGACTCTAAATCATATTGTAGGGCATGTGATGCATGTCAGAGAATAGGCAGGCCATCACGGAGGGATGAGCTGCCTCTGAATCCACAAGTGTCATTGCAACCATTTGAGAAATGGGAAATTGACTTTGTAGGACCAATTCAACTCCCAGGCAAGAAGACAGGTGCATGGTATATCATCACCGCGACTAAATATTTGACCAGATGTGCGGATGCAAAGCCTATGAAAGACTATACATGGGCAACAACAGCAAAATTTTTTGTTTGACCAGGTTTGATTTCCCAAAGGTATTGATGAGTGATCATGGTACGTATTTTCTTAATGAAACGATCAGCGCACTAACAGAAGAATTACAAGTTTACCATCAGAAGAGTACGCCATATCATCCTCAGGCCAATGGAATGGTTGATGCTTTTGATAAGATATTGGAGAATGCACTGACAAAGGTTTTCAACGCAAAGTGGAATGATTGGGACGTACACATACTAGCAGTGTTATAGGCATACAAAACTACTTGCAAAAAGCTCACAGGTCAGACACCTTTTAGGTTGGTCTATGGTTTGCATCAGGGTCAACAACTTCTTGATAACAATGAGGTTGATGTTGGAATGGTGGTAGTGGGGCACCCATAGTAGGTTCAATATATATATATATATATATATATATATATATATATATATATTGCAGAGACATACCTCGAAGAAGGAATCAAGGCATTGATGTAGCAAAAAATTGATATACTTCCCTCCATACAATGTCTAATCACATTGTTACATACTAATCAAAATTCTTAAAAATTGAAGGAATAATTCATGTCTCCTCTTTCTTTTGATGTTATTGTACACACTAAGAGTGTTTATTTTATTTTATGCTCAATGTTTGTTGTTTGGTTGCGTTACACATCTTGGTTATCTAATGAAAGAAATATAGTTTGTATTATCAGACCATACTACCATGCTAGAATCTAGCTTTGAGAGCTTCATATTTTCTCTTCCTTCTACATATGAAGAGTGTACTATTGCATTGGTCCAATACCCCTCAGAATTTTGTGTGTTACCTTTTAAAATTTTCTTTACTTGGCACATTATTTAATTGACCTAATTCTTTGTCACTTGGCATGATTTTGTTATGTCACACAACTTGGCATGGTCTTTCCATCTGTTGTTATATTTTTTTGACTTATCCTTGTATGACGTTACAATTCCTTACCTCTTCATCTCTAAGTTACAATTCCTTTTGAGTGTATGCTCTATCTAAACCATACTACCCATTCTGTCAATGTGTCCTTGTCATCTCTTCCTCTATCTATTTTTCCTCTATCATATTTGTCATTGTCTACCATCCTCTTAGTCATCTAGCACTCCTTTATTCCCATAATTATTATGGGTTATATTTAATTTTTGTATTACCAACTCTCCTTGACAATTCAATCCATTTAATAGTATTACAAATACTCACTCTCTTGAGTGCTTAAGTCTCTTTGGGCCATTGTAATTTTGTTTCTCTCGATATACACTCTGTCTTAGGTGAATTTGGATGCTTCATTTTTATGATCGAATATTAATATTGTGTCCTATACAATGATTAGGTGTGTGAATCCCCCCGTGAGATTTATTCTCCATGATTTTTCTCTACGAATCCTCTTCTACGTAAGTTAAGCATGTATGAGGGTAACCCATTCATCTCTCTCTGGGTGTATTCGACACTTGGTTTGGATTCATCTCCCACTGCAATTAGTAAATTTTTCTTTGGGGTTGATACAAAATTTGAGTCATGATTAGAAGTTGCATTGTTCTCTTCATAACTCTATGGCTCCTTTTATGTGACCAACATGCCTCTGATATAATCGATCTTGTGTTCAATTTTTCCCAAGTTCAGTCCAATTGCTTGTCTTTGCTCAATTTATTGGATGTTTAAGATAATGGTTTCTTCTGCGAGTCACATTTAGATAATCAAATAATAACATTATTTGCTTCTAACTTATTATAGATATCAAGGCATACATTTATAGAAACTTGCATTCAGTAGTCAGTGTTTTCATTGAATTTATTTTATGGTTTTAATTTTCTCCTTGTTCATACTTTCGTATGATTTTTGGAATTTGATGGTACCTTTATGCAAGATGATATTTTATATCAGTACTACAATTTCATAGATGCTTAATTTGTCTATCAAATATTTATTGCTTCATCCTTGTTTCAGAAAACATAGTAGATGTCTTCATGTAGTATATGTTTAACTCCTACATATATGTATGTCTTCATTAGTGACCTTATCATTGTAGCTGCAAAAAATATGGTTTGGTTTTCATTCACGTGACACTTCATGTTGAAGACTCCTAGGGACCAGACATAAAGAAGAATGGTAAATAGATTAAGCTCTTCTTGGCTTGATGTCATCACATTTCTTTTCACTTTATATATTCGAGGGGTTTACTGATTTGCTTTATTCAAAGTTCAAATAATATCAATTGAATACATAAGAAATACAAAGAACTTTGATGCATAATTCATGTATATTTAGATTCATAAAGGTTGAAGAATTTTGAGGAATTATAATGATGCAAAAATGAACTTTGAGCCAAACACATATTCAATGTGCTTTGATTAGGTATGCAAATGTTAACGTAATTCATATGCATTTTGAATATGCTTATTTACTTTTTCATATATAAACTTTTGCACAAGATAATATTCTTAATTATGAAACGAAGTGATGGTATCTTTCATGATGAAGATGGCCTGGTTCATACTACTTCTCTAGCTAACTCAAAGTTTTTACTCTTAAAGCAATGCATTATTCATCTTTTCTTATAGTTTTTGTTCATATACTTCTTGCTATTGTTCATATACTTCTTGTTGCTTTTATAGAGTCTCCCCTTTAGATAGTCCATTATTTTTCATATTCTCTATAGTCCTTTGAGGTTCCTCTTTGAAGTCAAACTAATGAGAAGTGGGAGCAGGTACTATCCCTAATTTGATCCTTGGATATTTGAATGGTTCTCTTGCCAAAGGCTTAGTGAAGATATATGTTATCTTCTCTTTAGTAGATATATACTCTAATTTCATTGTCTTCTCGGCCACCTGATATCTAAGGAAATGATACTTTATAGGGATATGTTTAGTCTTAGAATGTAACACTATATTCTTTGAGATTATTATTGCACTAACATTATCACACTTAATAGGAATAGGTTTGTTGTATATTATTGCATGTCATGTAGAGTCTACTTCATCTAGAGTACTTGTGTGCAACAAGCTATGGCTAGTATGTATTCGAATTCTGCAATAGGCAGGGAGACTAACGTTTTCTTCTTGCTTAGCTAGGCAACCAATGATTCTCCTAAATAAAATGCACCTCCACTCATACTCTTTATGTCATCTATGCAGCTAGCTCAATCTGAATCTATGTATGTTTTTAATAAAAAATAAATTTACTTTTGGGTACCATACTCCATAGTATGTTGTCGCTTTTAAATATATGAAAATTATTTGTGTTTCTATAAGATGACTTTGCTCTGGTTCTGACTGACATCTTGCTACAAGTCTCACAACTAACAGTATGTCTAGTCTAGATGCAGTTAGATATAATAAGATACATATCATAGGTCTATATAATTTATGATCAACTTCATGTGACTCATCATCTTTAGATATCTAGCATCCAACTGTCATGGGGGTTGTGACAGGTTTACGGTCCTCCATTTTGAGCTTTTTGAACATATCTTTTAGATATTTTTCTTGAGATATAAATATACCTTCTGATTTTTATAGGATTTGCAAACCTAGATAGTAAGAAAGTTCATAAATCATTGACATTTCAAATTTTGGTTTCATTTCCTAAGCAATCCATTGTACCAGAGAGTATTTGTTCCTTTCAAACATTATATCGTCTACATAGACAACCAAAATAATAAATTCATCCTCATTTGAATTAATGTACAGGTTATTGTTAGCTACACCTCTTTTGAAACCATGCTTTTGAAGATACTTTTCCAACCTAGAGTACCATGCCTTTAGTGCTTGTTTGAGTACATAAACTACCTTCTTTAGCATGTCTACATAATTAGGATTATATAATAATAAAAATCCCTCGGGTTTTTCCGTTTAGAATTCCCCCTTAAGTTCTTCATTTAAAAATGAAGACTTCACATCCATCTAGTATAATTTGAAATATTTATAACATGCAAAAGAAAGAAACATTTTGATTACCTCCAATCTCCCCACCGTACAAAAGCTTCTTCATAGTCCAAGTGCAAAAGATTCTTCATAGTCCAAACCTTCTACTTGTGAGTAACCCTTGCATACGTGTCTTGCCTTAATTCTAATAACGTGTACCTATCCATTCGTATTATTTTTTAATACCCATTTTGTACATGTGACATTCTTCCTGTTGGTCTTGGTGTTAGTTCCCAGGCCTTGTTCTTTTCAATCTGATTGTGTTCCTCATTCATAACATCTATCCAATGTTCTTTTCTGCTTGCTTTAGCAAAATTTCTTGGTTCAATCTTTGACAGCATGGAAATTTGATCCTAATATATTGTCCCTATAAGTTGCCTCCTCGATTGAAATCCTTCACTTTTATCACCAATAATTTGACTATTCTGATTTTGAGCCTACTGAACTAAGCCACACTTATTAGATTTCATTTGGAAAATGGATTCCTATCCTGACTCATGTTTGATTTGACATTTGCATATTTGTTGCTTGCTTCACTTATTTTGGGATTTTTTGTCTCATTTCTTCTGACATAAGCTTTGTAATTTACAGATTTTTCTCCAAATTTTTTACACAAGTAACAATATCCATAGAAAATGTTTTCATACTTAGAAATAGAAGGAAGTTGAGAATAGAACATCGTTGGATTTTGATAGCTTTGTCTCTTGAAGAAGTTGTTGGAAACCATTGAACACTACTGAGAGAGGGGGTGAATTAGTAGTGTGACTTCTTAACATTTTTTACCAACTTAAACTTCTTACTCAATCTCATATATTATCCAACAGCTCATTATATTATCTCATGCATTTAAACCATATAAGAATTTAAAACAAGATAACCATGAGAGAAAAAATAATAAACACATTGAAAACACATATACACAAGAGACACAAGATATCTGGTGGAAAACCATTCTCCAGGAAAAAAAACCACCCTTGTTGTTGTTGTGTTGCTTTGAATCTTCTATTAAGAAAAATATGTCTTTTACATAGATTTGTTGACTCCCTTCAGCTAGGAGACTTGACCTCATATACAATAGGCCAACACCAATCAGCCAAGGGACTCGATTCTACTAATCAGCTTAGAACACTTTATTCTGACACAGATCTAATATACTACCATTTGTTGAATCCACCATGATCAATGATCCTCACCCAACTCTGATTGGTTGGAGAAATTGCTCATTTTGTTGAAACTTTGCAATGACTGCTCCACACACATGAAGTCATTTCTCCTCTCCTCTATGTAGACCTCATTTCATCTATTTTCATACAATATCCCAATACTTTCTGCTCAACTTGATTCATCTTTGCAATCTAAGTCTCAACAACAAGACAATCTCATCAAATCAAAAACAAAACACCACAAGCATGCTCTCTACTCCAGCAAAATAGTGGCCACAATCCATACAACAAAAACTGAACATAATATCACTAACAGTTAAAATAAAACTCATACTCATCCATAACATCAAACCCTCACTACAAAATATAATTAGTGCATAATACAATCAGCAGCATAAAACACAATGGCTATGTGCCAAAAGCATCAGCGTCACCTGCAAAAGAAATGTGAGAATCATAAGCTTGGAGCTATTTCAAGCTCTCCATCTATACCAATAAGATCTACATCATCTCTCTACATATCTAATCTGCAATCTGAATTTTTAAATGAATACACTGCTTCAACAAATAGAGTTGTTCATTCTACTACCAATAGAACACATACATTGAAGATATCCTTCTCACAAATAGGTTGAATCATACTCACACAATGCAACCTTCTGTAACTGACATTATCACACATCCAACCTACATCTAGCTCCAAAATGAAGAACATAAAACATTAAAGGTGATTTTCACTTTTGGCCTGGGATCAAAGGTGCACAAAGTTGACAAAATCAAGCCACTATTTCCACCACTTGTGCACTAAGGTGTTCACATCATTGGAGGATGTTAGGTCCCTATAATACTAGTGATTCCCCCATTACTATTGTCATTGTAGCCATATTATTATTGGTGTGCCCTTATTGTCCCCATATTGTTATTATTTTGCCCCATAGAAGCCCACTATTGTTATTGTTATGCCCTTATATTATTATTGTTATGTCGGATTTGATTATATTGTGACCCCTTAGACTCCTATATATAGAAAGGAGGTTTTTTCATTTGTATCATCCAAGAATTTTTCATTTATGTAATTTAAATGAGGTTGCCCCCTCGAAGAGGCTAACTTCTAAGGCATTGATCTTTCATTTCTATCTTTTTGTGAGCTGGTTTCATAACATTTGGTATCAGATCTTTGGATTCCAGGGTTTCGCTGCTCCAAACAAGTCATCATGGTATTTTCACTATAACGTTTTTTTTTGTGATGTTTCAGAAGTTAAAAAAAAAACCATTTGAGCTGAAATCATTCTGAACCTCGAGTCCTAATTTCAGATCTTGCCTTGCTATATTTTTGGATCTACGATCTAAGGAAGCTAGGATTTTTTCACACTCCCGAATTACATTCCAAACAGTTGACCTTGGGAAAAATTGTCATAACTTTCTCTCTAAGCATCAGATTGAAATTTCGTAAGAAGTTACAGAAAGAGAATGGACTTTAGTTTTCTATGTGTCTTTTTTAGATCCGAAGGTCGAAACAATGACACGTGGAACATCGTACAAGTTCGCTCTCCTAAAAAATTATATAATCAGGTCATCTTGGGAGATTGGGCATAACTCTTTCTTAGAGAATCCAATTGTGATCAGACTAGTGGCATTGGAAATAGGACTTAGAGCACTACCACAGGAAGCAATTTCAGACCTTGGAGATCTGCAATTATAAAGATACAACATATTCAATATCGAGCTTCTATAAAGAGAAAAAAGGTGTGTAGTCTTTTTAAATTTTGCATAAGTTTGAGTTGAAAAATTAGTTTGCAGTTCAAAGGGCATAGTGAAGCATAATTCTCACTAATTGATGCCCCGAAGAAAGAAAATGAAACACCTAGTAAGAAACCTGAAATCTCTAGCACGACTCATGAAGAAGAGGAAGAAATGCAACATGATATATCAAAATTATGAAACCAAGTGAAACAAATTTCACTCTCACAAAAGGTAACAAAAGCTAATATTGATGGTTTAAAGAATGGCGTGGAAGCTAATATGAATGGCATGCAAGTCAAGATGGATGGCATGGAAGCTAAGATGAAAGGCATGGACTCTAAGATGGAAGATTTGAAGATAGATTTGTCTAAGTTGCTACAAGAAATGCTTACTAATGGTGAAAGGGTAGTAAAGGAAACTCATGATGAGAACAAAATAAATGTTAATCATGATTTCATAGACTCTAACGTTGGATTGAAGACCCGCGATGTTCCAAAGATCAATATGAGGAATTTTGATGGCAAGGATCCCGTAACATGGATACTACAAATGGAGCAATATTTCGATCTCCATAATGTGAAAAACACACAAAAGGTATGCATTGCAACTTTATCTTTGGAACCAAATCAATTTGTATGGTAATGATGGCTTTTCTCTTGTAAACAAATTGTCACTTGGGAAATTTTTACAGAAGAAATGATAGCACATCACGAGGATACAAAAATCAACACTTTTTTTAGCCAATTGATAAACCTCAAGCAAAAGGGTTCAATGATGGAGCACATTGAGGACTTCCAAAAATTGAATATAAGGGTAAAAGATATTCCAGAGGAGCATAGTATTGATGTGTTCAAGGCAATTTAAAGGATAACATCCAACATGAGGTTCGCCTTTGGGAACCTAACTCATTGGAGAAGGCATTTAGGTTGGCAATAAAAATGGAAAGCAAAATTATGGAAACAAGGAAGCCTACCACTCACAACTATAAGGATGGAAGTGGTGTTTCCCCTAGCCTTCCACAACCTACAATGTTGACACCCCAAAAATTGGAAGAAAAAAGAGAAAAAGGGCTTTGTTACAGTTGTGATAGCAAATACACTAAAGGTCATAAGTGTGATGAGAAGAAATTATTCTACATAGATTGTGAAGAGGAGGAAGAAAAGGAACAAGAAACTTCAAAAGAAGAGGATATACACCAGGAACAAACCCTAGAGAAATAAGAAATGAATCCGCCCATACCTTGTAATGCATTGGTCAGAATTACCACTCCCCAAAATATTAAGATAGAAGAACATATCAAGAATAAAAAGGTAATAGTGTTGATTGATTCGGGTATTACCCATAATTTTATTCATTGTAAGAGAGCCAAGGAATTGAATTGCTTCCTATATCCAGCACTAGAGTGTCAAGTGATGGTTGCAAGCGTAGGAACCATAAATTTCTCTAGAAAGTTCCATAATATCAATCTATCCATGGGAGAATATGTATTCAATAGCCCAATGCTTTCCATTCCAATGGGTGGTGTTGATTTTGTACTAGGAGTCCAATGGCTACAATCCTTGGGTACAATAGCTTTTAATTTTCAAGAACTTTTCATGAAATTTTCTTCAGAAGGAAAGGAAGTTGAATTAAGAGGTATCACGGGGAAACCAAGAAAGATAATCAGCTCTAATGGAATGACAAATGTTCTAAAGAAAGAACAACAAGGCGTAATTGCACAATTATGTTTGCTAGAGGTTCCCACATCGAAATCATCTATTTCTCCAGATCTCCAAAAAGCCTTGGAAAATCATTCCAAGGTATTTGAGACTCCCAAAGGTCACCCACCTATTCATGATCATGATCATGCTATTCATTTGATTCCAGGAAGAGTTCCTCCAAACATCATGCCTTATAGACATCCCTATGCCCAAAAGAGTGAAATTGAACGTATGGTTGCAGAAATGCCAGAGGCTGGTATAATTCAACCTAGTCAAAGTTCTTTCTCTACTCGAGTAGTATTGGTGCACAAGAAGGATGGATCATGGTGCATGTGTCCGGATTATAGGGAGCTCAACAAGCTCACTGTTAAACATAAATTTCCCATTTAGGTCATTGATGAACTATTAGACGAATTGCATGGATCAATTTACTTCACCAAGTTGGATCTTCGTTTAGGATATCATCAAATCAAAATGAATACTGAAAACATTCTGAAAACAACATTTAGAACTCATGAGGGTCATTATGAATTTTTGGTCATGCTTGGTGTCCTCACCATTGCACCTTCTACATTTTAAGGTTTGATGAATTCTATTTTCACACCTGTTGAGGCCTCGGAAAACGTTGCCACAACATCAGGGATAACCACCTAGTCCGGACCTTGGTACAGCTCCTTTTCCGTTTGGAATGGTGGCTCCGACTAGCGATAACGGGACCAGTTTCCCAATAATGAAATAAAAGGAATGGATGGGTGATGAATAAATTGCTTAAATGATAGGCGAATGACTTATTCTATTGACAAAAGTAGGGAAACTAATAGTAATCCCGGGAACAACTTATTCATTCAGAATGTAGCGTTAAATAATCGTTATCTATTTATCAGGCATATAGATGACTCTGCAAAATAAATAAAGGATGTTCAATCATTCAAAGATTGCTTCACATGAATAGTCACAATGAAGCGATGCATACAGATTACTACATTCACTGTTCATATCATCAATACATATATACGTCTGAAAGAAGAGCATACGATAAACAACCAATAGTGGAATGCATAAAGAATGCTATGAAGAACACACATATATATATATATAAGCGATAATAGCAAGAGCGATTTCAATAACAATTCATATAACGAAAAAGAATACAG
>APFE030982340.1:0-18795 GCA_000404065.3 Pinus taeda
ATCTCCTTGGCCTCCTTAATCTGGTTGCGGCTAGGCATCCTTTAGACAGCCAAGTTAGGGCGGCGTAAGGGAACTGCTTTGAGGGTATCTCCTTTTCAACATCTAAGGGCTGTCTCAAACAACATATAGATTAGGACATCTAGGGTATGATAAGACTGTTTTTAGGTCAGCTGTTAGGCCTCCTTCACCGTGCTAGATGTCCCTTTGAACTGCGGCCAAACCTTCACAAGACCTGTGGCTAGGGCATCCTTCTTTTACTGTGACTAGGGTCTCCTTCTAGACTTGTGTTTAGGGCTTCCTCCTCTTAGACTTCTCTTCCACTAAAACCCAAAACAAGTGGAGAGAAATCAGGAGTGAAGTGTGTGTGCAAATGACTATCAAGTCACCTCCTTTTATATTAAAACATTGAGCACATGTGGGGGTTATTTGGTTGCTGGCCAACCTTGACGAATTGTCCCATAACACAAATAAATTCATATCTCCATGAATAGTTATCAGAATCAGATGATCTTTAGATCAATCCTACACCTCTCGATGAGAGGGATCCAAGAAAAATATCAGTTGTCATAAATAAGATGACCCACTTGGAGTTTGACCCTAGTTGTCACTTTTAACACTCTGTCTCAACTAGGGAGAACTCCATCTGCTGATCCATTTGCTAGACTGTACTATCTCTGCCATCAATGCCTTGCACTGCTCTACTTTGCTGAACCATGAAGAAGAAGAATTGATCGAGAATGTCTCATACCATTCTCTACTAACCCGAAGTCAGTCCCATATGAAGAGAGTGTATCATACCACTCTTACTAATCCCAGATCAGTTCCAAAAGAGAGTGAGTTATATCACTCTTACTGACTCGAAGTCAGTTCCAATCGATCCCAGATCAATATCAAAATAGAGTGTCACAAACCACTCATACTGATCCCAGATCAGTTCCAAGAGAGAGTGAGCTTTATCACTCTTACTGACTCGAAGTCAGTTCTAATTGATCCCAGATCAATGTCGGTCATCCTAGCATAGGGAGTACGGTAGATACACGATGCGTCCATCGGTACTACTATGGTCCCTATCCTCCTTTCCCTGCTCATTGGCCAAATGAGAGGTACTTCTCATGAGTCCCAGATTGCATGGGTAGGATGCCTTGACTGGAGAACCACTCATCTTGCCCACAAGTCGCCACGGGGTATCACAGGGGAAGGCTGAACCATTCACCCTGTACACAACGCACCACTAGGGGAGGGTGAGTCGCCCTATGGTCGCTTGTTGCTCCAAGAAGTATCCCAAGCCCCTCGCAGCTCCCAGAGCTCAATGCATGCATCATACATGGTCCTCATAAGAGGTTCTCTCAATGAATCCAAGTCGTTCTGGAAAGTCACAAATTTGACCTTTCCTCGGGGTTTCGACAGAATGTCTGCGACCTGCACATAAGTCCTAATGCGACGGAGACTTCTTGCTCATCGATGTACCATATCACAGATAAAGTGGTACCTGATGTCTATATGCTTGGAGCGATCATAACACACTAGATTCCTCAACAGTCGAATCCCCCTCTGGTTGTCACAGAAGATCATGGTGGTATCCATCATGTGTCAAACAACTCACTGAAGAGCTTCCTCAACTAGGCAGCTTCACATGAGGTCATACCCGTAGCTATGTATTCGGTCTCAGCGGTGCTCATAGCAACCGTCTTCTGCTTCCTGCTCATCAAGGATATCGAAGCAGAACCCAAAGAGAACCAGCACTTAGAAGTGCTCTTGCGATCCTCCACACTGCCTGCCCAGTCAACATTCGAATAATCGTGCAACTTCACATTTCCGGCAGTGTATCTCAATCCATTGTGCCCTGAAGATATCTCAGAAGATTCTTGGCACCAATCCAGTGAGGCTTAACCATATATGAGCTCAACATGCTAACTGCAAAACATATATTCGGACGGGAGTTCACCAAGAACATCAATACTAGAATGAGTTTATGAAACTCAGAGGCATTTCCTAAATTAGTTCCGACATCCCTACCACATAACTTTTGAAAGTTAAGTTCCATCGAGGTAGTCATGGGCTTGCAGTTCACCATTCCAAGTTCGAAATCCAACTCCCTCTTACTTTTGCAAATGAGAGTGTCTGCACCTGTCAGAAAGAGGTCGTCCTCAAAAGTTGCCAGTATGAGAGGTCTATCATCCACAACCTTCAAGCAATGGTTTGGATTGGCTTCACTCCTAGTGAATCTCAACTTCATCAGACAGCTATCAATCCTCTCATATCAAGCCCGGGGTGTTTTGCTTCGAGCCATAGGGGGCTTTCTTCCACCTGAATACATGAGATTCCTGATCATGAATCTCAAACCCCTCGGGTTGTTCCAACCCTGTGGACCTGATACAAGAGGGGAATGGTCCCTGTTGACCACTACGTGTCAACGACCCATAGCAGTACACCCCCTTTTTTTGTAAAAGGGGTAGCGTCTGATTGACGTGTCCATGCCGTTCTGCTATCATCATCAGCCTGATTATCATGTTACAATGTAAACCTATTCTGCATGTATATGATGTAAATAATCTCAGCAGATTCGTGTCATGTATGTAATTGCCTAGGTAAACCTACTTTTCTGGTGACGATCTACATTCTTGGGAGGTTTTTTATCTCACTGGTCCATTCTCGAATGGTCGGTAGAGTTTTTGTTCAGTCTTACCCCAGAGCCAGAATGTATTTTGTCACTGGGATCTTAGGCGTGTTCTAGTGTTATAGACCGAGTCTATGCAAAAGTGGTTTGGGAATAATCCTAACTATTTGGTTAGGTTATTTTATTACAAATTGCTTGGTCTACTGGACTATATTTGTGTCGCAGAAATGGGTAGTATGTGAGGGCCTTTTTCAAATGGGTTTTCCCTCTTATGATGTAAAAATATGAAAATTATGATGTAAAGTGTCTTGAGGGTTGGAAAAAATAATTTATCCCCTCATAGGTTAATTAATTAAATTTTTTGGCCAAAAAATTAATTAAAATCCTAAGCCAGAAATTTAATTAATTCTAGGTCCTGGGTAAATTTAAATTCTCCAAAGGCAAAATTTGTTGGTCCTTAAAATTCAAATCTTAGAAGGTCCCGGGACTAAGGTAAATTAATTAGTTTGCTAAATTTTAAGCCTTTGGTCTTTGGATTTAAGTCAAAGTCAAAATTTTGAGGAAATTAATTCAAAAATTAAAGTTTTGAATTAATTAAAAAGCAATTAATTGAAAAAGTCGAATTTCCTTGAGAATTTAAAATTTCGACAGGTGAGATTAAAAGAAATTTTGATCCTCATGAACGGTTGAGATTGCTTTGATGAGGATCACTTGAACTAGCTGTTGGAGGATTTATCTTTAAATAGGAAGTCATTTGTTAGTTAATTGATCCAACCTTTCAGTTGTGTGCTAAGCGAAAAGCTCTCGCGTAAATTTTTATTCGGATAATTAAGAGACTTTGGGGTTAAAAAAAAAAATCCTAAAAATTCAAAAATCCTAAAAATTTAAAAAAAATCTAAAAATCTAAAAATGAAATAAATTAAAGGGATTTGCGCATTCACATTGGAAATTTTAACGTGGCCTATGGCCCATTAAAATTTTAATTTATTAACCCTTTGATTTATTTTACTTCTTCAAATTGCCTAAGGAATAATTAAAGTGCTAATTTCAAAGTTCCTTGGTGTTATTTGGTGATTAAATGCAATTTCATGATTTTTCTATGGTCAAGGTGCGATAAATGTCTTAAATTATATTGGTTATAGGAGAAAGTTAAGTTAATTCTAGATCTGGATCAATTAATGAAAATCATTTTAAATCTGGAATCTCTTGCATATTGCAGTTTTGTGCATTTACATTGATTATTCATATTCGTCACATATTGGAAAATTGTTCTGGATAACTTGTTTTTACTTAATCTACGGTTGATTGAACATAAAGGCATTGGTTTATAATCATTTCTATCTTGTGGTCTGTCTTGGTTACATTAGCATTTAATCTATTCATCTAAGTTAATCGAGATTCGTTTACATTCGTCAAGTTGTCCATCTTTAAGTCTCCTAGAGTTTGTGTTCCATAGACTATTCTCATTCATCCACCTTAGGGACTAACCCCCTTGATTTGTCTAGGAGAGAGTCTAAACGGAGTGAGTAAGGATTAGAATGACAACCCTTACTCTAAGCATTGTCATGGTGCCTAGACACTTTGTGCGACAACAATCCCCTTGTAAGATTTTTCTTCGGTACATCTCAGACATGTACCTTTATGCTCTTCTTGAATTCAGGCATCCCTGTCACCATCTGACTCACATTGGGTAGGGCCCCATAATAAGCAGGCCTTTGGTGCTATAGATGAGATGTGTCAACTGACATAGTCCCTAATGGACCATCTTGCAACTTGATACAAATTGCTAATCCTGAACTCAAGGATAAACGTATCTTTGAAAATTCTATTTTCAAACACGTATCTTTCCATCGATGAATGCCACCTTGAAAGCTTTGACTTCCATCGCCGAAAAGGACACCAAGTTCTTCTTGCAATCAGGTACATAAAGAGATTCTTATAAATGAATCGAGTTACCCTCATTCATTTGAGGGGTAACATTCCCTACACCTTTTTCGGGATAGGTGGCATTGACTCCAAGTATAATCCAGTGATTGTTTCCATTTCTACCAAATTAGAGAGTGCACCCTTCTATTCGATGAAGTGCCTTGAAGCACTACAATCAATAAGCGAGATTCCCAAAGAGTCTGGAGGAGAGGGCCAATATAATATAATGCTCTTTATCTTATCAGAAACAACATTTGATTCTTCATACCTGGGGATCCTTGCTTTCTTTGAAGAGTCGGCCATTCCTTTGATGTCCTGCTTTACCTGTCATTCCTCCGATCATTGAATATGTCCATGGAATGATTGTTTATCATCATCAAGTGATGTGTCCCTACCATTCAGACACTTCTTCGCATAATGGCCGAACTTATTACAAACAAGGCATCTGCCTTTCCTTCCGCCCTTAGATCTGGACTTCCCATTGAAGTGATCTTTAGGTAGGCTATCAAAAGCTTCCGCTGTGTTGTTCTAATAATATTCTCTGCTTCGACTTCACCCTTGGTGAATTTGAAGAGGGATGAGGAATCCATTGAGCCTTTTGTCCTTTCCCAACTGTCTTCGGTGATTTCTCTTTCTCTCTTGCTTGGGCTTCGTCTTCACCTCAACTCTGATACCATGTTAATTTAGGTATGTTCTATGCTTAGAGCAATTTATTTCAATTTTCACAGTCGGCTCAATGTCTCTTCCAGATTAGCAATCGCATCAACATAATAGTAAATTGCAGATAGAACATAAACATAAATCGCAGAAGACAAGCCAAGACAAGAGGACACAAGATGTGGCGTTAGCCAGGGACAATCCCCAATGTGGGGAAACCCTTGATCAATTATTCTTATATGTTCTTCAATAGTTCAGTTGAGAGAGAGAGAGAGAGTACATATACAACAAAAGTCAACACTTTGACTTATCTAAATAAGAGCATAGGTCATCTCTAAGAAGATGATACATGAGGTAGTTGAACTCAGTTGAAGACGTGTTGCTTCAACTGATTCTTCAAGGTGACTCCATCACCATGTTGCACCTATCATTGTGTTGCACCTCATCGTCATGCTGCACCATGCTGCACCCATCATCACTATGCTGCACTACATCTCATCATGTTTCGCTAATCATGACTATACCCATCACTGTACTGCTGCACTATGCTGAGCTCTTCATTGCACTATGTTGCACCCAAATGCATGCTGCAATACCTCATCATCCTGCTGCTGTATGTATTCTCGCTGCTGTTATATGCCCATCATTACCATGCTGTCCCATTGCTGCTCCAATGTCCAACAACATTGATCTACACCATGCTGCATCATCATATGCTACACTGTACATCATGCTATGCATTGCTGCTCCTATATGCACTATGCTACACTGTACAACATGTATTCATTGCTGCTCCTATGTGCACTGTACATCCTGCTATGTTGCTCCCAGTCTGTATAGGATTAGGGTTGACTGTGTTAAAACTTTGACCCAACACACTACACAATCGCTTTCTGCTGTACTGCTATTCCTAGTTAGGGCATGTGCACGTTGCAACAATCCTTATCAACCCACACAAACAACCTCCAAATCACTGCGACCTAGTCAAGGTAAAGTGCTGCCTCCATATGCTGCTGGTTTCGGCATATGGCAGCCTCTCAAGTCTACACGCAACCCTGTTTTGGAGTGGCTAGGCTTGCGGCCTACCACAGATCTCTGCGGCACCCTAACAGCCTTCCAAAATAGTCATACCATACCTTTTTCTGCCCTCAAACAGTCCGCAATTCTCCTTACTTAACTCGGCCTCCCTGCAAGTGTAAATACCTCAAAATACATCCATTGCATCTACAACAACTCGACCTTCAACCATAGGCTTCTCCCACGCTATCTAGGCAGATTTACCACGCTATCCCAAAATCTCCTCGGCCTCCTTAATCTAGTTGCGGCTAGGCATCCTTTAGATAGCCAGGTTAGGGCAGTGTAAGGGAACCTCTTTACTGCGGTGAGGGTATCTCCTTTTCAGCGTCTAAGGGCTGTCTCAAACAACATATAGATTAGGGCATCTGGGGTATGATAAGACTGTGTTTAGGGTCAGCTGTTAGGCCTCCTTCACCATGCTATATCTCCCTTTGAACTGTGGCCAAACCTTCACAAGATCTGCGGCTAGGGCATCCTTCTTTTACTGTGAATAGGGTCTCCTAGACCTGCTTTTAGGGCTTCCTCCTCTTAGACTTCTCTTCCACTAAATCCCAAAACAAGTGCAGAGAAATCAAGAGTGAAGTGTGTGTGCAAATGACTATCAAGTCACCTTTTTTTATACTAAAATGTTGAGCACATGTGGGGGTTATTTGGTTGCTGGCCGACCTTGACGAATTGTTCCATAACACAAATAAATTCATATGTCCATGAATAATTATCAGAATCGGATCATCTTTAGATTAATCCTACACCTCTCGATGAGAGGGATCTAAGAAAAATATCAGCTGCCATAAATAAGATGACCCACATGGAGTTTGGCCCTAGTTACCAATTTTAACAAATATTTATTTGAATAATAGACTTTAAATGTCAATCAACTAAAAGCGCTGAATTTCTCGGTGATTATGATTTTAATATTAAACATATTAGAGGGAAGGAGAACAAGGTTTTTGATGGATTCAATAAGAGAGCATGTTTATGTTAATTTTAGGATAACAATGGTATGTTCTATGCTTAGAGCGATTTTACTTCAATTTCTTTATTAGCCCAATATCAATATCCAGTTCAACAAGCACATCATTATGATAGTAAAATGTAGATAAAACATAAACAATAATAATAGAAGACAAGCCAACACAAGAGGACACAAGATATGGCAGCAGCGAGGGACAAACCCCAATGTGAGGAAACCCTTGATCAATTCTTCTTATAATTCTTCAAAAGTTCAGCAGAGAGAGAGAGAGTATAATTTACAATATTCACTTGCTCAATCTGATCAGTCAAAACAACAGAAACAAAAAGCCCTAACCAGAAAGTCAACGTTGGTCAACAGGGCTGAAATAGACCTCCAAAACAACCCGGTCAACCTTGGTCAACTCGACCTCCAACAACAAGATAATGTAGCCCAAAACAATCTGAAAATAACCAATCAAACCCGGTCAACAAAAGTCAATGCAACAACCAAAACTAGGGCAGTCAACATTGGTCAACACTAGGGTCAAACAACCTCGGTTTTCGTGCCCAGAATTGCGGCTTGCCCAAACAAAAGTCTCCCTCACAAAACCACAATCAAATAGGGTTAACGCTGGTCAAAGTTAGGCTCTTGAAATTTCGGTCTCCTGAAATTTCCACCTTCTGAAATTTCAGTCAAATCTAGTCAACGCAATAGCGAGAAAATCAGACCTTCCTTTGCACGTGTGGAGAGAGAGAGAAGCCCAGAAATTTGTACCCAATCAAGATGAGAGAGAGAAAGATGAATGAGAGTGATATGTGTCCAAATGAGGATGAGGCATCATGTATTTATAGGCAAACGTTGAGGATGAATAGACGTGACTGTTGGGCTTTTGAGCCTACATGAGTTTGCTGGCCGACCTTGACTATTTGTCCATAATCAAAATAAATTCATAACTTCATTTGTACATGTCGAAATGGGATGATCTTTAGATCAATCCTACACCTCTCGAAAAGAGGAATCCAAGAAAAATATCAGCTGCCTCATAAGAGCTGTCCAAAGTGATGTTTGGCCCTAGTTGTCAAATTTAAAAATTTCATTCATCCTACAACCATTATTATGTGCAAATATGATTTGAGGAACATAATTCTTAAGACTATTACCTTCGATGAGCATTATCTTCAAATAAAATAAGGCTTACAACAAGAGAATCTAGATTAGAAGTATGAAGGCTATAATTTGAAAGAGAATGAAATTCTTATGCATAAAAATGGAATGTATGTTTGTAATTCTTATGAATCAAGATAAGGTAAGATAATTGTATTAATGTCTGACAAATGACCACAAGAGTAGGCTAATGGGATTGAAGAGTAGCTAACATAAGATAAGATAAATGTATTAATATCCAACAAATGACCACAAAAAAAGGTCAATGGGATTGTATTAGGTACAATAATGTCGATACAAAGTGGGAGTGCTAAAGAAGCTCCCTTATAAGATAAAAATTAGGAAGTGCAAGAGCATTCTAATCCAAAACCCTAGAAGGCCAACTCCAAAGATTGAAGAGGTAGTCGAGGAGAAAGATGTAGAATGAAGAGTACAACCAGTATGAATACAATGTGGGAGTGCAAGTGTAACTCCTATAAATGTTGAAAATAATATAAATAAAAAAAGCTACACAAGTATAAAGTCAAGACATATGTATAAAACTAGGACAGAGGTACGGTGATATAAAACATGAAGTGAATTTGGACAACTCAAGAACTTGTTGCGTGGCAGCGCACGAGAGAGAGAGAGGGAGAGAGAGAGAGAGAGAGAGAGATTGGATGATGAGGTTGGTGATGTTAAGGTTTCTCGAGTTTGATAGTTGAGGGCGAGGGGGGTGAACAAGGCACTGGCTCATTGTCGGAGTCCTCTGAAACCATGGGGGTGTCCAATTGTATGATCCTGGGAGAAATGTGTGAGCGAGGGATACTCCTAGCATCTGAGGTTGAAGGAAGGAAACTTCGAATGGATCTTTGGCTGCTCCTTTAGGTATGGGAAGTAGTTTATGGGCGAGAGGTGCCCTACTTTAAGTTTGTGTGGAGTTGATTTCTCTAACACTGTGAATGTGTGGCCTGATGCACAGATTGATATTGTCTAATTGGTTTTGATAATATTGGTTGGCCTCCTAGAGGGGAAGGCTGATGAGAAACACAATGTCTAACCATTCTGTTGTCTAGTGCACCATGGAGCTGTGTGTTGGCATTATTGTCATTGATGGCAAAGGAGCGAACGAGCAACATAAAGAACAACAAGCAAAGGAGCAGCACAAGAGCAACACAAAGTAGCAACAATGCAAGGAGCAACAACAATACAAGGAGCAACAAGCAACAAAAGAAGGAAAAGGAGCAGAAGAAGGACGAAGAGTTGTGATACATTAAAATGTTTAATGTTTTGCTAATGTTGCAGAGATTTCTATATTGAAGAATGTATGATGTGAAATTGTTGATTAAGCTTAATTGTTGTGATGCAAAGGCAAGACTCCAACGCAAAGGCAAATATGTTGCAAAGATTGTTGTGATGCATTAATGCTAAATATTTTCATGTGATATTTGCATTAGGTTGATACATTTAATCATTACATGTGGTTGAAATCAATATTGGATGGATTATTTGTTTTTGTGTTCCAATATTCAAGATTTGATGAGTTTGGTAATGAATGAGTGGAAGGCAAAGAGTCAAGCCTATTCACTTCATATTCCTATGTGGGATACAAACAGTAAGAAAACTATCTCTATAAAGCATGTGATTTTGGAAGGCACGAGAGGTTGGTGAATGGGAGAATGTGAGAGAGCCGGTAGAACCATTATGCATTAGATACCTGACACATATGGAGCTGATGTGATGCACAGATTTGAAGGGAAGAACATGGAGAAATGAAGAGGGAGACATGCAGAATTTATGACCAGGTAAACCAACACATTGTTATTCTGTGTTTGCATAAGGAGATGGTAGTCCCCTTTCAAGTTGAAGCTTGATAAATATCCAGTTGGTGCTGGTTGAGGTAGGAGCCTCCTGTGGGTTGTAGCCTACAGAAATCGTATGGGAGTTGGAGCTTGCAGAAAATTTAGGTAGCAACCTCTTGTAGGTTGGGGCCTACAGAAAATCAGATTTAATGAGGAATAAGAGCTTGCCTTTGCATCACAACAATAATAAAACCATGGTTTTCTCCCTTTATGGGTTTCCACATATATCTGGTGTCAATGTGTGCAGTTATTATGCGTTCATGTGATGGTTTGGTTTGCTTATTACTTGCTGATCATATTGAATATGCTAGTTATTATTTGTTAAGCTGCTCATGTAATGTTTCAATTAATGAGTTTTAAGAAAAGAATATTAATGTCCATGAGTATACTAAACTGATCCACCCCCCCTTCTCGATTTAGTCAAGTTTTCATCAATTGGTTTCAGAGCCAGTTCCTTCTGTATAAGCCTAATAGCTTGAAGGTAGATCTGGTTGAGTCAAGGACTATGAAAGTGTACCTGCGTTGAGTGCAACAAACTTTCATGTTTGGAGAGATAAGGCTAAAACCGAATTGGTAGCTTATGGACCTAGTGTATGGACTTGTATGCGAAGGTTACTGTAAAAACTCTTCCTCTGTGCAAGAAAAACAATGGAATGCTAAGGCAAAATGTGTTATATATAACAATCTTCATAATAAGGATTTTGATACAATAATAGATTTAACGTCTACAAAAGAAATATGGGATAGATTGCAGCTCATGTATGAAGAGGCTAGCAGCAACAATGTAGAGAAAAGAAAGAGAAAGAGGGTGGAGGAAAAAACCTATCAAAGGGAAAGTGTTCAATTAAATGAAACCTCTACTCGTGTGAATGTACCTGACTCTCTTGAAGAAAAGACAGATGAAAATCAAGCTAGGCTTGACTTATCATTGGCTAGTATAGAAAGATTGAAGAATGAAAACAAAGATTTGAAGACACTGGTGCAGATATGTGATGAGAAAGAGCATGAGTACAAGGAGGAAATTGTCAGCATGAAGACTCAACTTGCAAAAGCAAGGAGACTAGAAGAGGCGATGAGCAGTAAATTCAAGGAGGGAGATCTACAATATTAGAAGTTGAGGTTGATTCAGCTAAAAGTAAGTTAGAAGAAAATAATAGGCTGTGCAGGCAGCTAGAAGAGGACTCTGCCTCCCTGAAGAACTCAGCAAAGGCAACCACAAATAATAATGAAGCAGCGCTAAAAATAACTACAGAAGAAAAGGCTAGCAACATGATTTGTAAAGAAGCAAACAAAAACAAGCAGCAACATCAAGAGCCAAAGAATAAGATGAAGAAATGGTCATTTCCCCTTGGAGATAAGTTGAGAAAATTTGGAAGATTGCAAAGGAGATTCTTTGCTCCTTTTAAAGATATGAAGAGTTTTTCTTGCCATGAACCTGGACACATTGCAGCAAATTGTAAGACAAAGAAAATCAAGTTTAATCAGGAAAAGATGCAGCAAATGAGACGACTCTGTCAAGCAAGCAAGCAGAGAAGACAATCATTCATCAGGTACACAAAACATTTCCACCGTTACTGTTATTTGTGCAATGAATTTGGACATGAACTTGTTGAATGTAAACTATATGTAAAAAGGGGCACAAATAGCCGCACACCAGCTCAGCCATACCTTGGTCAAATAAAATGTTATGTATGTAGAAATCTTGGCCACAAAGCAAAAGAATGCAAACTGCTATATATCCTAAAGAACGCTGGGCAGATGATGGAAGCCAATCAAAGCAGACCGAACATTGAATCAAAAAGAAATGCAGAAAGTTTGAGGCAACCCAATAAAGTGTGGAAGAGGAAGAAAAAGGAGGATCCCATTACTGCAATGACATAATGAACTCATCATCACAGGGGAAGTTGCTCATAAATCAACGAATAATCTGGTTAATGACAATGCTTGAACAACACCATCTGAGAGGGAGAAAAGTCTCAAAATGACTTGAAAAAAAAAACATTGAATATTCAAATTCGAAGACCAATATGTGTGAAGAAATAAGCTTTGTGTCTGCACCTTGATACATACCACATAATTCATTTGTCATTGCAGTGAAGTCAGTGAGCTTAGATGCAAGCATTAATCAAAGGCTACTAGTAAGTGTTTCCAATGAAGCACAAATATATTTGTGAAATATTAATACTGCATCTAGAAAGAAAGAAATTACATGGACAATAGTCTTATTGTGGATGTGGATGCCAACATTTTGGAATTGAGGGTGAACCTCTTCCAGTTGAAAGAAAAAAAAATAAATAAGAGTCAAATTTCTGAGCAATGATACAGTGAGCAAATCGGCCTAGACACTCAAGAAAAATGGAATATAAACTACATAGCTCGCCAAGCTTATGAAGGGTGCAGATCATTTGGGTTATAATTTGTTGAAAGAATATTTTTTTGACCGAGTGGATAGACATGGTAGACATGTATTCCAAAGAAATCAATAACTTACTTGGAATTCAATGCGATCTCTTAGAAGAATGTCTGCAGAAGCACAAAAAGGATTACAATTGGGCCTACAGGACAGAAAATTCTTTGAAGTAGTGGCGGATATATATAAAAAAAAAATGTTTCAGTGAACACAAAGCTGAGGCAAAAGCTATGACAGTACAGTTATCAATATATTAACAAACTTGGCACTGGATAGACTATGAGCCCTGGGGAGGCCAATTTCACTACAGATAAGGCTTATGAAGACCACCACTTAGAGGTGGATACAGATGCAGAGGCTCTTCTCTCGAGTCTCGATTTGTGAATCATATGCAGCCAGCAATAGAAATTTACAAACAGGAAAGACAACGGTGCAGGAATGCCGCCACTGTTGAAACCCCCATGAATTCCCAAATTGCTACTACAAAGAAATCTTATAAGTCTTCATTTTTTTTGGACACAGTAGACTGGAGCTACAGTGTGAACCAGATAATGGGCATCTGGCTGATGTTGATATGGGATAAAGGATGGACATAGACACCAGACAGACAGAGGAATGGATGAGTTGGAAGATATCAACAACAATTAGTATGCCAACGTTAAAAATATAAGGAAACGTTATAGTGTGGGTAGAGTGAATAAGTATTGAAGTCTTGGAGTTAGTGTCAACGATAACAGTAATGGGCATAGTATAGGAACGTTGTTCTATTATTACAATGATGGTGGACAGGTGATAAGGTTGACAAAAATGATACAAATTTCAGAAGCTACAGGGTTGCAGTGACAGAACAATCAAGTATACTCGATGGAATCATAACACAAAGACGTTATTGCCCAGTTGTAGGATGAATAAATGTGATCTATTGTGTGGTGAATGAATTATATCTACTGTATTACTGAATTGCTGTCATCTATGCGTTATGTCAGTGTGTGCAACACTACATAATTATTGACAACTTTATATTCACAATGTTATATTATTCAACCTGCAACAAACAATATATATATCTATGTTGCAGGAAACGTGGGGCAGGGGTACGTTTCCGTACGGAAACTGGTACAAAATGGTGAAATGTGTTTGGTATGGCCGTGAAACGCGTTTCCGGCCGTACTGCCACGTTTCACGAAATTAAAACGTGGCCAGTACGGCTGGAAATGCATTTCACGGCTGTACGACCCACGTTTCAGCATTTTTTTTTGGTTGTTATATGTGTTTTTTTTGTTAAATTTGTTTTTTAATTTATTTTTAGGGTATGCTAGTGACTTCTAGATGCGTGTCTAAAGTTAGAAAAATGAATTTTTGCCCTAGTGTTGATATGCAATTCATCAGGAAGTTTGAGGCATATGTAGTTCATGGTAATGTTAAATTCTTAAAGTAAAAGGATGAAAATGAAAAATAAAGGAGAATATCACTTTTCATTTTCCTTTATTTTTCATTTTCATCCTTTTAACATTACCATGAAATGACTCAGGATATTTGAGAGTGGTTTCGCCCTCATTGGATTTCATATGGAGAAAGTAGAATTTTAGATCTCACTCAAAATCCAGCGGACTTATCTGTTTTTTCAGGATTTCAGGATTGGGGGGATTGCAATGTTTCCATTGGATTTTATCATGTACTAGGGTGTGGAACTTGTATTTAATCAAGAGAACCAAGCCCTCTATGCAGGGGAAACTCCCAATAATCAAGAGCATGTAGGGTACTAGGGTATGAAACTTGTATTTAATCAAGAGCACTAAGGTCATTCGACTATATAGGAGGAAACTCCCAATACAACTGTGGTCCTTCTAAGGAATTGGATGTGGATGCAGAAAATCATGTTTTGGATCTCTCTCTTGCAGCCTTATAGTCTTTATTGTACTTGCAGCCTCATATATTGATATAAATAAAAGGCTGATTTTGAGATTTGGATATATAATAAAGGTTGCTTTTGGATATTCCTATATTTTTATTTTCATTATGTGATCATTCATGAGTAAATGTGATGTAAATTAAATCTTAATGTTAAAATGTAATAAATTATAATGTATCATTTATGCTTTATGATTGCACATATATATATATATTTGCGTTTCCCCGTTTCCAAAATTTGGGGAGGTCGCGTTTCGTATCGCTTCCCGTTTCGGAAACTGGTACCCGTTTCCCCGTTTCGTGCAACCTAGATATATATAGTTTGGCACATTTTGGATTCCCATTTTTCAATTACTGGCAACGATAATGCATTGGTGGCAGCTTTAATACAATGGCATAGTTAACATTATATTGGGAATATTCATTACATTGCATCTCCATTGAAGACTGCAGAATTTACTATTTCAATGTGGGATTGTTTGACAGTTGTGATTTGTTTGTCGCATATTACATGGTACATTACATTACGAATGGTGCGATGGCATACTTGTTATGTGTTATATTGGTGATTGCAATTCCTATAGCCATATATTCAGCTGGAAAACACCATTGATGTGTGCTATATGGGGATGATGGGCGCATAACATAACGCTCTTGGATGGATTTGATGGCACATAATCATTGAGGATGGGGGTATTGGCATTCACGTGGTTATTGCATTATTTGCTTGAAGTTACAATGTTACACACATAGTTAGTGTCGTGAGTTGATGAGGTGATGTCATTGGTGAGTTATTGCATTGAGTCATCAAATTTACAATGAGTTTACAATGAAGGGTGTTTGCATTTGCATGGAGTAGTTAGAAGCATTAAGGAGAAGGTTTTAGTAGACGCTGAGACGTTGAGCAATGTTGATATTTTTTAAGAATTGTTGACTTGACCGCCAACATATTGGTGTATCGAAGTGCATTATTGGTTTAATACATTTTCCAACCGTGGACAATAGGCAACATTACATTTTTCCAGCGTTAAGGGCTAATACATAGCCAATGTTCATAGCGTGCTTATCATTTGCGCATGGTTATTATGTGCTAGATGCATTGATAGCATATGAAGAACTTTTATGGAGAGTAGTGTTGAAATTCCAACCGAATGTAATATTACAAGGAATGCTTTGGATGCCATTGACACAAATATTTCTTCGATTAATATACGGGCATCATCTCCTCCATGGTCTAGTTGGAAGCATACACTAGAGTCTGAGACTAAAAATTTCATTATAAAAATTGGCCATTGTTACTGTCGTGGGTTTCTCTTGCTATCATAATGTTCATTTGACATTTTCATGTAGGGTTATTCTAGGTAACATGTTTGTTTGTGGGCTTCCTTCTTGAGGCGTCACTTATATGCATTTGAGTTGCTATCGAGGGTTTTCCTGGGCCGTGTGTTCTCATCTGTATCTTATGGCTGCTGAATATCGATCTACCCTTATGTGAAATTGTTTTAAAACCTGGCCCGCTCAGAACCAACTCGGCCGAGTTGGTAAAAAAAATTTCAACTCGGCCTCTAGATCGGTTCGACCGACTGAGTTAATATTGAGCCGGCCGAGTCATGTAATGACTCGGCTGGCTCGGTATTAACCCGACCGGCTCGGCCAAGTCCATATCAACTCGGCCGGGTCACGGACAACGGCCAGTGAACCCCCAAAAATGCAATTTTTTTTATTCTTAAAGTAAAAGTGACATTCTCCTTAATCTTCATTTTCATCCTTTTACTTAAATTTTTAACATTACCATGAAATGACTGAGGATGTTTGAGAGTGGTTCCGGCCTCATTGGATTTCATACGGAGAAAGTAGAATTTTAAATTTCATTCAAAATCCAGTAGACTTATTAGTTTTTCAGGATTTCAGGATTGGGGGATTGCAATGTTTCCATTGAATTTTGTCATGTATTAGGGTATGGAACTCGTATTTAATCAAGAGCACCAATCCCTCTATGTACCTTGATGTTAGTGACATTGGTTGTCGAACTCCTCCTGGATTTGCTCCCAAACTGGGAGCTTCTGAAAATGTCGCTCCCGCTCCATACTTTCGCTCCTGCTCCCAAGTAACACTGAGCAAGATGATGTTGGCAACTCTAGCAGTAGCCAATAGTACTGGTCACAAACTTTTGTTGTAGAGGCCATTTCTAGCTTCCTTGGTTATGTGTGTTTGTTTGATCTCTATATCATCATCGTGGATGTATTGGACATTGCATTGGTTGCCATTTTGATATAATGGATATATTCATGAGTTTATTTTGATCATATGTTGTCTTCTATCTATATTCTAATTCTGTGTGTTTGGAAACATGAATGAAAATCTTTAAAATTATGTGTTTTTATAAAAAATAAATATTTAATGTATTTTTTACAACGACCGAGTCATTGAAATCGAGCCGGCCGAGTCGATACCGAGTCGGAGTCGGAGTCAGAGTCGACCCTTGGCCGAGTCGGAGTTTTAAAACATTGCTTATGCCATCTCTGTATTTTTTTTGTAGCCAGTTGAAGCTAACCATCAACCAATATCCTGGTTTTTGCTGAAACCAAGTTTTGGAGAGCATTCTCCAATGAGAACTATGGCTGGTGGAAGTGTTGCCAATACCATTCGAGGTTTGGTGTGGCATAAAAACTATGGCTGAGGTAAGAAAATTAATAGCTTGTAGGCTTAATTGTTAAAAATACACATAGGTATTTAATAATAATTTATTAATATATATAAAATGTATAAGCTGATACAATGAGACCCTGCTTTTATATTTCAGCAGGTGACCTTTCGTGAATGGGCATGTCTTTTAGACATGCCTTTTCACTTAATTTAATGACTATTTAACCTAAATATTATTTAATTATTTAATATTAAATTTATTTTATTTATCTAATTGTATGAGATTATATTCATATACATAGCTTCTCCCTTTGAAGCTCTTGTCCTCGAAGCTATATTGTCTGCAATCGTCTTGGTTATGAAAGGCGGAAGTCTCGTCAATGGTTGGTCAGCGCTATAATTCGCTAATACCATTTGAGTCCAAGTTTTTTATTGACTCTAAATTTTTTTTTGTTTTTGTTTATTTATTAAATTCTAATTTTTTGTTTAATCTTTTTTTTTTTTTGAAACTCTAAAATATATATATATATTCTTTCCGTAATACTATACCATATATATATATATTTTACATTAATATAAATTCGATTTTATACCCCACCTTACTCATCGAATCGACGCCTTCAATGGTCACGCTGCCTCGTTGACCATTTGACGGATTCTTGACAGGCCCCCCCCAGATCAGTCGATGATGTAGCGGGTGTACTGAAGGATAAACTGGGGCTCGAAGTAGCGGGAGTACTAAAAGATGGGGTTGCTATAGAGGACGTCATGGTACCAAATGGGAAACTTGCGGATGACGCCAGGTTGCTAAAAGCGAAAGAAGACGTGGCCAAAGTCAAAACAGCGGTGCCAAACAAGAAACTGGGCACTGAAGCCGAGGAAGAAGCAGGTACCAAAGATGCAGAGGTACCAAACGAAAATGAAGGTGCTAGAGTTGAGGACGAACCTAAAGAAAAGTTAGTGAATGAGGGAGCAATGGATTTAGGTTGAACAGTGGAGCCATCGCCGAATGAGAAGTTTCGAAATTTGAAGGGGAAGACAACGGTGTTCCGAATAATGTAGATGATTACGTTGAAGATCCGAATAGTGATTTCTTTCCGATTTCCAAGAACACTAGATGACGCCCTTTAGTGTTTTTTAAAACCTGAGTAGCATGAGCTGTTCCGTCTTGAGATGGAGTGGAATTTGAATTAGGAAGCCCGCTGGAAGAAGTTACAGTTGAGCCGTAGATGTCTCGCTTCTGCCCAAGAACTGGAACACGACTGTTATGACTTTGTGGATTCCTGCCCCCAAATTGAATAGGAGGAGATTTCGCCTGGAACCTCTGTTTTTCCATGGATTCAACTCTGTCCTTCTGCTTCAAAAATTGTGTTACAATTTCATCATCCACCGCATTGGTGGTATTTTCAAAGTTTGTTGTCACATGCTTTGGGAAAATATCTTTTACAACCAACAACTAATTTATATTATACTCCTTTACATCAATGTTGGCAACTAAAGTAATTGTGTGACTCTTGTCCACTTCAAATGATAGTCCCAAAAAATCTCTGCTCACCTTCTTTTTATACATGTTTACCTCTTTATGCAACCA
>APFE030982343.1:12291-36480 GCA_000404065.3 Pinus taeda
CTTTGGAGTACAAGAGGTGGAATATCTGGGTCATATTGTATCTCATGATGGAGTTAAGGTAGACCCTAGCAAAATTAAAGCCATTAAGGAATGGTGAATCCCCACATCCATAAAGCATTTGCGAGGATTTCTTGGGTTGATAGGGTATTATTGCAAGTTTGTTAAGAATTATGGGAGAATAGCGCACCTCTAACAACATTGTTGAAGAAAGCTGCATTTTCATGGACTCCAGAAGCAACAAGGGCCTTCGAACATCTTAAAGAGGCAATGTGCCAAGCACCTGTCTTAGCTACACTAGACTTCACAAAAACCTTTATTGTGGAATGTGATGCTTCTGGAAATGGAATTGGTGTTGTTTTAATGCAAGATGAATGACCCATTGCTTTTGAAAGTCATCTAATCAAGGGAAAGTTTTTACACAAAGCTATTTATGAGAAGGAAATGTTGGCAATACTCCATGCACTTAAGAAATGGTGACCCTACCTAATGGGAAGACACTTCAAGGTAAAAATGGATCATGATAACCTTAAATACTTTTTAGAACAAAGATATCCTCTGAAGAGAAACAAAAGTGGGTCACAAAGATGTTGGGTTATGACTTTGAAATCATCTACAAAAAAGGGAAGCAAAATGTTGTGGCATATGCACTCTCAAGAAAGGATGAGGATGTGGAAGCATTGTTGTGTGCCATTTCTATTATCCAACTAGATTGGATAAATGAAGCAAGGGATGAATCGAAGAATGACGAAGAAGTATGGGAACTTATTCGAAAGTTACAACAAGATTCAAGTACATCTGATACATTTAGCTCGAAAAATGATTCATTATGGTACAAGGATTGCTTATACCTCTATAATAATTCCCAACTCAGACAAAAGATTCTTCTGGAATTGCACGCTTCTCCCTTAGGAGGGCACTTAGAATTTTTAAAAACTTGCCACATGGTTAAGAAGGAATTTTTTTGGGATGGCCTTAAATCGGATATTTAAAAGTTTGTGGCGAAATGTTTGGTATGCCAACAAAATAAGCTGAAACATCTAAGACACCAAGTCTATTACAACCTTTATCCATTCCAAGCCAATGTTGGGAGGAGGTTTCAATGGATTTTATCACAGGTTTACCCAAGTCTGAAGGAAAGAGTGTTATCATGGTGGTAGTTGACAGACTTACCAAGTATGCACACTTTTGTGGATTATCACATCCATTTAAAGCCAGTACAGTTTCTAGTGCATTTATGGAAACAATTCAAAAGCTACATGGAAACCCAAAGATTATTGTAAGTGACAGAGATCCCATTTTTACTAGAAATTTTTGGATAGAATTATTTTCTTGTCTTGGTACTCAGTTAGCTCATAGCTCATCTTATCATCCTCAATCTGATGGGCAAACTGAGATAGTAAACAAATGTTTGAAAGGATAGCTTCGTTGTTTTGTATCTAATAAACAGACACAATGGGTGAAATGGTTGCCTCTGGCTGAATGGTGGTGTAACACTTCCATACTGCAACAAAAATGACCCCATTTATGGCACTTTATGGATATCATCCACCATCCATCACATCATATTTAAGAGAAAATTCTAAGGTTCAAGCAGTGGAACATCACATCAAGCATCAACAACAAGTTCTCCAAGTCTTAAAGGATAACCTCGTGTTGGCGCATAATAGAATGAAACAAGCAGATCAACATTGCAGCGAAAGAAGCTTTGATGTAGGTGACTAGGTATTCCTACGGCTACAACCATATAAACAAATTTCCCTCAAGCAAGCTAAGAAGGATAATAAATTGTCACCAAAGTATTATGGTCCATACAAGGTGTTGCAAAAGATTGGTACCATGGCATACAAATTGGAGCTTCCCGCAGCTTCTCGAGTGCACCCAGTTTTCCATGTTTCATGTTTAAAGAAGGTTATAGTCGACAAGCTCCCAGTTCAAACAATATTGCCAAAACTTAACGAGGAAGGAAAAATTATATAGGAACTGGAAGCAGTCATAGAAAAAAGAACTCGACAACTATGAAATCGATCCATTTCAGAGTATCTCATAAAGTGGAAGAACTTATCTGCTGAAGATTCCACATGGAAGGATGAGAATTTTATACAGACGCATCCAGAACTACTCAAGCGTTGAGGACAACACTTTTTTGAAGGAGAGGGGCATGTTAGGTCCCTATAATACTAGTGATGCCCCCATTACTACTATGGGGGCATCACTAGTTGTATCCCTTATAATATTATTGTGCCCCTATTGTCCCCATATTTTTACTACTATGCCCCATAGAATCCCTCTATTTTTATTTTTCTGCCTTTATATTATTATTGTTAGGTCGGCTTGGTTATATTGTGACCCCTTAGACTCCTATATATAGAAAGGAGGTTTTGTCATTTGTATCATACAAGAATATTTCATTTGTGTAATGTAAAGGAGGTTGCCCCCTCGAAGAGGCTGAATATATGGAGACATGGCGACATTCATGGCAAGAAATCTGTCATTTAAAACCAAAGAAAACTTGAGGACTAACATGCAACGTACGCACGACACTGTTGGCAAGGATTGCACAATTTTCACTGGGAGGTCGGGAGATTGACTGCTTGAATTGCGCAAAAGTCAGAGAAGACTATTGGGTTGTAGGTTGACTGCTAGAATTGTGCAATGCGCTATCCAAACTGGCCTGTTTGGTGCTGAGATTGCGCAATGTACAATTTCAGCTGGCAAGTGATGCAGGCCTAGGGAATACATTGCACAAATTTTTTGGGCCAGAAAACACTGCCTCTCATAATTATGCAAAGCAAGACTGGAGGACACTATTTGACTAGTTTTGTGCATTTTCTAGGAGGAAGGCAAAGCCTTCCCTCTCAGAATTGCACAATGATGTCCGAGAAAGGCAAAGTCTAGGCCAAGGTTGCCTAGACCTGCCGATGGGCAACTGAAAGCATATGAAGATGTGAATGCATGGCGATACTGAGTGTAATCGGGAGTGAATGATCATGCATGCAAATAGCGAATGCAAAGTTCAGGAAATGGAACAACATGCATGTGTGTGAAACGAGTTGCCGAATCGGCGACTGTTCTTGCAAAATACTGTCATGAATGTGACGGCAGTGAGATGCAAATGAAAAATGAAACAGTGCTTGTACATGCTAACATGCATGCAAATGATAGCAAGCATTCATAAAAATCAATCAGACGACACTCACACAAGCCAAAGCACAAAGGGCGACAGAAATGCTGCTAAAGACAAGTGAAGCAGACTTACCTAGAAATAGCTAAGCTGGATGTGCCGAAGACTCCTGGATGTGTTGCAGGATGTCAGAGCTCCAATATCAATGTGTAGAATGAGCTCTGAAGCATCGAATAAATAAGTTTGAGGCTCATGACGTGCATGCCACAAATCTAGGAAAAAACGACACTTGGAGGAAAGTTTCTAAATGATTTTTGCATGTAACCTCCAGCTACTAAAAATAGATCCCTAAAATATAGGGATGTTTTTTGCATGTTTCTTTTTGCTATTTTGGGAAAATGCAGCCCATGCATGCAAGTCAATATTTCTGGCTCCCGGGTGGAACCAGTCAACCTAAAGGCACATGCAACAGCCTGCTTGACTGAGAGGGATTTTTGTGCAATTTCTGAGAGGAGTTGGGTTGGTTGTCCATAGGCATTGCGCAATTCTGGGAGGAGCAGCTAACTACTGCCCATAATTACGCAATTTGTGGGTTGAGCTACAATGTTGGGCCAGATTGTGCAATTTTAGGGGGGAAGGCCTTTTGACTGTTTTGCGCAATTTATGGGCCCAATAGGCTTTCCAACAAATTTACACAATTTCTGGAGGGAAGGTTGGTTCCCCTCTAGAATTGCGAAATTTTCTGAGGGAGTTGCTCAGCCAGCAGCTGGCCCAAGTCCGGAATGGCAACCTATGAGGGGAGTGAAACAAATAATCATGCAGAATGGAAAGCTATTGAAAACCCAATGAAGCCTATGTATTTGACTGTGCAAGACATGCTGCTAGGATGGTTGGTAGGGAGGCTCCAAAACAAAGCTAAGGAAAAATTTTGGAGGGTGGTTCTAGGCACTACAACACATGAAGTTTTATTTTGGGATTGCATGGTGAGGAGAAATGAATTGAACAACTTAATGACATTAGATTCCAACATCAATTTCGTATCAAAAAAATTGATATGAAAACACTAATATGGGGCAAGAAGTATTCAACTACTACAGAATGGGTGGCATCATCAAGTTTTCTATATTTGAAGTTCATTCCAAATCATCCAATATTTGCGTCAAATATATTGTTATTACAATCAGTTGCTGAAGTTAATAATGCACGCAAGCATAATAGAGATATAAATTATTATGATTGCCTAGAAGAAATTAAAAAATGTATTAGATATACATATGAGTACTTTGATATTGTTGATTCAGTTTGGTGGGAGTATGTTTTCAATAATCAAAGTGATATCATTTCAAGAACAAAAAATGAAAATATACCTTTGAAAACTCCATTTATTTGGCCACAAAATGTGTCAAATGAACATGAGGAAAGAAGCATTGTTGAACAACAACAATCTCAAGGTATTCTTAATTCTTCACAGGTAGAGTAAAGAGAAATGTATATTGGTTCCACAAGATTCCGTGCACAACATGAAGTCATGGAAGACCTTTAGAGGGGTTCAGTACAGGATATTAACGAGGGTTGCATGATCGTAGTGCTAGCATATGGAGATCCCAATGCATATCCATTCTGGGTTTTTAAGGTTATAAAGGTCATTACAAAAAATGAAGATGTTGCAGGTGTTGAAGTACATCGGTATGCCACAAATACACACCCATTCAATGGTGTGTACAAGCCAAAGATGGTAGTTGATAAAAAAAATTGGCGGAAAGAAAAAAAGAAAGGGTACAAATATAATCGTCACCGCACAGACATCTTAAAATTGGATGATGTTGACATACTTGTTTATGACTTCAATTTAACAAAGAGAGGAACTCTTCGCTTCAAAACGATATAGTTTCTAAAAAGGTTGTTACCAGAAGAAACAGTGTTGAGATGGGAGTTTGTTGAAACCAGTCGTAGATCTAGAAGAATTTTGAAACCTAAAATGGTGGCCATGCATGTGGACTCAAATGGGGCACTAGTTGATGAAAGAGAAGAATATGGAACATTTTCATCTGCATCCAGTCTTTCATCTAAATATGTGAATTCTGATGGTGTACAAGAAAATATTAGTGATTTTGAATAATTGTCTAAGACAGTTTATATAACTGATGTTTGCATCGTATCTTGAAATAAAAATTTTGATATCCATATGGTATTAAATGAAGTATGAGTCATTTTTATGTTTGTTGGATTATATGTTTTAATTATGATGATTTTTATTGTTTAGAATAGCTACGATGCAACAATAACTTAGAGATATAATTTATGTTTCATTCGATCTACAAGTATTGACATTTTGATTAATTTAGTAATGTAATTTGTTAATAATGTCATGGTTTATATGCGTTGAAAACTTAGAGTTTTTTTAATTCTATGGTTGAAAAATTTTCAACTCTTTTTTATTTTTAATGTTATGGTTGAAAACAATTAGAATTTTAGCAATCTTTAGTGTGATGTTATTATATGTTTAACAACATGGATGAAAAATGATGGAATTTTAATGTGTTTCAGATCCCATTATTTTATCTCCATCGTCATTACTAAAAAATGTTGAAATTATACCTGGGAAAGAAAAATGTTATTCTAACAAAAACATTAGTGTGTTTTTTTCCTCAAAAACAATTGTTTTTTGCACAAAAAAAAATTGTTTTACTGCCATTTTTTAAATATGTTGAAAATTAACCCTAAAAAAACATTGTTCCTCTATACACACTTTTTGTTTTTAGCATTGTTTTTCATGTATTTTTGGGGTTTTTTAGCTAGAGTTCCCATTTTGAGTTTATAGTTCTCGTTTCAAAGTTTACATTGTTTTAGCCAAATTTCCAAGCCCCCAAGCTTCTAATTCCTTTGAAAATTCGTAGAGGAATTAGCCTATATTTAAAGGGAAATTCTCACTCTATAACTATGTAATCCAAACATAGGTCCTCAACTGATTTCATGTGTCATCTGTACATCTTGGAAAATTATAAAACTGTTAGTACATTGTCCCTGCATTCTAGACTCAACTAGGTATTCCTATGAACAAACATGCATGAGATTCTCATGAGTGATTCCTTAGTTAGCTGGAGTAACACATGGGATGCACTAGTGCACCAACTCACTACTAATCCTCTACTAGTTCCACAAACAGTTAGAACTAGTTTAAGTGTCTATAACTTAGTCAAACTAATTTATCTAATTACAAATCAAATAAACTCATCATGAACCCCTAAAACTTACGGATCACACATACATGACTTCAGATAGACTTCCAACTCGAAATTCCTAAGTTAACTAAGTCAACTTAACTCAGTTAACTATTACAAGTTGCTATGAGAAAATAATTACAATTTAATTCAAAGAAAAATTAAATTGGAATTTCTAGATGCTATTTTTAACATTTCTTGTTTCTATCTTCAATACTCCCTCTCAACAAGAAAGGAATTCAACTCTATCTTGATCCTGAAACTTTGGAATGTTCTACATGCAACACTTCTCTCTAGTGTTGTTTCTACAACTCCTGAAACTAAAAAAACATCCAACATGAATCAATATGTTGCATATGTCACCAAAGTCTCTTACTGCTACTGCCTCTGTTGACTGAAAACTTTGTACTTCTACTGACTCTGCCTTTCTGCACTATTGTCAACTCTTCTCTGCGCTCTTTATTATCTGACTGCTGTAGCCTTTTTTCACTATGATCTCTAACTGCATCAACCGCCACTGATTCCTCTCGCTACTATGTACTCTCGAAACCCGTAGAAAGGTACAATCCATGAGACAAAACCTCTCAATGGAACCTACCCAATTTCAGCCCTCTAGGGACTATCACTTCACATTTCCCCACCTCACACCTAGAGGTATCATTGCATGTTCTCCCTCTGCCCACTTGGCTCGAAATTTCCCCCTACTAGAGGTCTCTGCAAGAGTGGATGCCTCCACTCGGCCTCCTCTCAGCTTCTCAAATTGTGGTTGCTCCACAATTATCTGAGACTACTTATGAGGTTGCTTCTTCTCCGCTTGATTGAATCTCTCCACTCTTTCTCCTCTCTTCTTCTCTAATTGTGGCTACTCCACAATTGTCTGAGACTGCTTATGAGGCTTCTTCTGGGGCTGCATGTTGAGAGGTAATTCATTCTCCCTCTCAACCACAAAGTCTCAAACCTTTGCTTTGCTCCTCAAGTCTTTGCATGCATCTTGTACCTCAAGAGAATACAAGTTCTTGGCTCGCACACCAATCTATTTCATCTATCTAGTTGATTTTAAATCAGCGATATCTCTCTCATCCAAACTCCGATTCAAATTTTTATTTTTTAATTTGGGTATTTTTTCGCAAGAAATCCAGATCTGCTATTTTTTTATTTTATTTTGCACAAAAAAATTTAGATCTTCTCTGCAAACTCGTGGCCCAAAAAATTCCCACCCCTCAATCTGCCAATATCAATGATCACAACTCCTTTTGTGTCACTAAACATTGGCTCATAGATGTGCCCACTAGCAGTCTTCTAGCTCCATTAAAAAGTTTGCACATAGGGTCTTCTAGATCTTCTTTGAACTAGAGCTCTATAATTATTCTCTTATATATTGTCTTCAGCTCTGATACCATGTAGATTTTCCTATAGATTCAGCAACTCATGTAATGTACTAAAACACAAGACAAGAATCTAATCTACACTTTACAGTGGAAGCCCATAAAGATCGATGAAAATAGTAATTGACAAGAGGAAGATAATTAATGGCACATAACACAACATTTATCTGGGGAAATCCACAGCTCAAAAACCCTACTATCTATATTGCATTAAACAGAAATCCAAGATAAGAATACAATGCTTGTTCTCACAAGAACAATCCCCGCACACGTATAATCAACTCTCAGCTCACAAGCTAACTCAAGCCAAACCCTTAGCTTATTCTACATCTCTCCAAACCCCTACTTCCTTGCACTATTGGTCAAAGAATTTGGATGAATACAATATGCTCTACTCAACCTTGAGCTCAACTTGCACAAGTATTTTCTATCCGCTGCTTGACTGACTTCCTTTGGCCAATACTTAGCCAAATTTCCAAGCCCCCAAACTTCTAATTCCTTACACAATTCCTAGAGGAATTAGCCCATATTTAAAGGGAAATTCTCACTTTATAACTGCACAATCCAAACATAGGTCCTCAATTGGTTGCATGCACGATCTATACAACTCGGAAAAATATACAACTAATAGTACACTTTCCTTGCACTCTAGTCTCAACTAGGTGTTCCTCTGAACTAACATGCATGAATTTCTCATCAGTGATTCTTCATGTAGTTGGAGTAGTACCTAAGGATGCACCAGTGCACCAACTCACTACTAATCCTCTACTAGTTCCACAAACAGTTAGAACTAGTTTAACTATCTATAGCTCAGTCAAACTGAGTTATCTAATTACAACTCAAATAAACTCATCCTAGACCCCTAAAACTTAGGGATCACACATACATGACTTCAGATATAACTCCAACACAAAATTCCTAAGTTAACTAAGTCAACTTAACTTAGTTAACTATAACAAGTTTCTATGAGAAAAGAATTATAATTTAATTCAAGGAAAAAATTAAATTGGAATTTCTAGATGTTATATTTTACATTTATTCTTTATATTTTCAACACTCCCTCTCAACAAGAATTAACTCACAGTTAAACTAATAGCAACAATAAATATGAATTAATCAACATCAAAGAAGACATCCCTTGGTCTTTTTTCGATGGAGCCTCATAGAACAATCAGGCAGGTGCTGGCATAGTTATACATGTAACCCCAAACCATTCCCTCAAAGCCTCAGTTGGTTTAGGGTCAGGAACAAACAATTTCGCAGAATTGTCAGCCTTGAAGTTACTCCTATGTTGGCTTATTCAAAGGAATATCATCACAATTCAGATCTTTGGAGATTCACTAAATGTTATTAATTGGGTCAATGGGAAAAGCTCATGTAACAACCAAATTCTGAAACCTCTGTTGGAAGAAATCATAGTTTTAAAATCATCTTTTAACAGTATCTTTTTACATCATATTTACAGGGACAGGAATGATACAACAGACAAGCTTTCTAAAGAAGGTCTGCAACAGAATATGGGCAGCTGGAAAATCATAGAAGAAATTCAGGGACAGATTCACTCATCAGAACAGCCGCCTTATACATGAGCACAGCGGAAACATCAACACTTTTTTTGATATGTGTTGCTTGTTATTACAAACTTTATGATGTTATTTTGGTAAAACTTGGTTTTTCACAATAACAGAACTAAAACAATTTTTGTAATGGTTGTTTTCCTTTATAAGGAGGCCATATATATGATGATTTTCTGTTGTTAAAAGGACAGTATGGTACGGTTGGACAACGAAGAGCGGGTGGCTCATTTCAGTTTCGCTCTCAGCTGTCTCAAATTTTGAAATCAGTGGGTCCTTCTTGTTGAAAGGACGTCTTTTGTGATTGCACTTGCAGTCAACAGCACAATCTGAAATGCTCACGCATTTGCAATGTAACTTTTTATTTTCTTAATAAAAAGTTCGCTTTTTCTTCGAAAAAAATAAAAAATAAAAAATAAATAAAAATATAAAAAAATAATAAAATAAAATAAAAAATAAAAAATAAAAAATAAAAATTAACCCAGGTGAAAAGTTCATGTAATAAAAGTTAATATAGGAGAAATAAAACAATAGTCAAGGGACACTTATTCCAAGTTGAATGTTGGGCAGAAATATCCTAGTGGGCATCACTGGATGTGTTTTTTGGCTAAGGAAAATTGGCAAAATCTAAGGCAAAGGCATAAAAAGGCAAAAAGGCATTTTTGGCACATTTATGTATGAAAAAAAGGAAATTAGGAGAAAAGTAAGGTGAAAGGTCACAAGTTGAATGTGAGGAGGAAATTGAAGGAAAATAATGGGAAATGAAGAAAATAGAGGCGTCATTAATAAAAAGACTTATGAGGATCAGTGGGAAATGTTTTGTTGAACTTTTCTCAGTTCAAGTTTGGATTTCGCTATTATTCTCTCTCTCTCTCACTCTTGGTCACTTAGAGTTTTCTTGGAGCACTGATCCGGATTTAAACGAGAACGCAACAAATTATAGATATAACTATAAACACAAAGATGTAGCAGAAATAATACTTCATTTCATTAATGTAAAATACTAAAATATGCTTACAAATAGAAATGGAAATAAACCAGCTAGGGCGATGGTAACTTATCTTTGAGAAGAGATGTGGTGGCTACATGCCTCTGAACTGTGTTACAATGACGCTCAAAGGCCTATTTATTGTAGAGAAACAATGGAAAACCCTTAACATCCCAAAACCTAACCCTAGAAAATGAAACGCCAAATTGTGGGCCCCATTTTGGGTAATTGGTACATCAACTTCCCAAGGTCGTAACTTTGGCACCCTATCTTCATTTGATGCATACAATAGATCGTTAGAAAGATCTATCCGAGCACTACAACTTTGGGGAGAGCAACATTAGTCCGTGGACTCATGCTACTCTTAGATTTCCCAAAAAAAACGTCATTTAGGGCCTCAAAATGGCTCTGGAAGTTCAAGACCTTAAAAACTGCTAAAAATAGTAAATTATGCTACAATTACGGAAACTGAAAAACTGAAAGAGATTGTTGTGGGTGTCCAAGCGGGATAGGTGGGTGGCCACCAACATCCACCTAGATCATTCCTCCCCCCTTAGGAAGCAATGGTCCCCATTGCATTGAGTTCCTCCATCTGCTAAACTTGGTCCCTAGTGAACTATTTTGTAATCTCGGATGTGTCCAGTAATGGTGAGAAGCATGGTCAAGGGTGCTACACATTGAACAATTGGTGCAAGAGAAGGAATGGAGGAATGCTGTTCTCCAAAGCATTATTTCCCACAGCCTTGGCAATGGCGTAAGGACCATGTCGGCGTGGTCGGAGCTTCTGATGGGCTCTTGTAAGGCGTTCTTTCTGTAGATGCAACCGGACTTTGTTGCCCACCTGAAGCTTGTGAGGTACCCCTGTGGGTGAGAAGAAGTTGTTCTTGTGTTCTGTCATGAACATATCCCTTTGATGTTGCTGCATGGAGGAAACCTTCACGGGGTTCATGGATGTGGCTACAATATTCCCCTTACTTTGGGAGCGAACCAGACAGAAAATGAATTTCCTAGACTCGGAGATGATCTTGCTGCATTTCTTAGCAGAGATCAAAGAGGTGGTAGTAGGTGGGGCTACCTCTGGTATCCTATATAATGAATTACCCAAAGTAATAATAACAACATGAGGCCTTAACTCATACACAACATGTCGCCTCCACAGGTATGGCAGGCCAAATAGTACATCACAAACATCCAGAGGTGCAACATCACATAATACCTCGTCTGTGAAGGGCTTGATGTTGTAGGGAAGGTGGCACTGCTGGCAAACTTGAAGATCTCGTCCTTGGTGAAGCCACTCGATACTGTACGGCTGCGGGTGTGGTGTAGTCAGTAGGCTCAGCCGCTTCATGACCTCTGCTGAAATGAGGTTCTTTTGGCTACCACGGTCGACAATGAATTGCAGTGGTGAACCCTTCACCCACATCTGTGAGTGGAAAAGACGCTCCCCCTCTTCTGGATCTTGGCGGTGGCAAAAATGAAGTTGGGCTCCGCGGCAATGATCTGGTTCCCTTTACCATACCCTTTTCTGGTTCTGACTTAGGGTTAAAACATGCATCTAATTCAGAAGCCTTCAACTCGACCACTAGTGACTGCTTGGTCTGATACTCACTTGTGTTATGAGTGGGACTCTTGTGGAACTCACACCACTTTCCTGTGTCCTTCTTCAACTTTATGGTGTTGTTCTTTTCTTGTGGCTTCGATGGGTTGTCTTGGGACACCCTGCCTTAGCTTTGTCCTTTGTTCTTTAGATTTGTAGATCCAAAGTCTCGCTTCTTCTGTTTAAACTTATGCTCGATTTTGACAGCGTATCAGTACGTTGTGCCGAGCGAGGAAATGTTCAGGAACTCCATCTCTTCCTGGATGTACCTATGTAGGCTACCGCGGTATTTTAGTACCAAATGCATCTCAGAACCAATAATACCCAAAACCTAACCCTAGAAAATGAAACGCCAAATTGTGGGCCCCGTTTTTGGTAAGTTGGTACAACAACTCTCCAGGGTTGTAACTTTGGCACCCAATCTTCGTTTGACGTGTACAATAGCTTGTTAGAAAGATCTATCCAAGCACTACAACTTTGGGAAGAGCAACATCAATCCATGGACCCATGCTTCTCCCATATTTCCCAAAACAGGTTGTTTAGGGCCTCAAAACGGCTTCTTAAGTTCAGGACCCGAAAAACTGTTAAAAATAGTAAATTGTGCTACAATTATGGAAACTGAAAAACTGAAGAGATAGTTGTGGGGGTCCAAGAGGGATAGGTGGGTGGCCACCAACACCCACCTGGATCAAGCACTTTAGCTTTGGATAAAGGAAGGAAAAGCAAGCAAAGGGAAAGGAAGGAAAAACAAGGATCAAGGAAAGGAAAGTAGGATTAAGCAGACTCAATAGGAATGCTTGCAGATAACCTTTTTCATGTGTGATTTCCTGGTTGTTTTGGACATGCATGGCTTTGAATGTTGGTGTATGTTTCCCTTGTTGTCAGTGGCATGGTTTTCCCGGATTATGACAGTGGTTTATAGCCTAGCCTTGCCTTTTTCCAGATGCCATGGTATGTTGGGATGTTTATCTCAGTTTTGAGCTTTGGTTTGTCATATGGATTTCTAAATCTGAGGTTGAGGTGGTCTCAAGGTTCATTCCCAAAGGCATAGTAATCCCTTGACCATTTTTGGTAGGATACACAATAAATCTTGAGGGGGAAGTCTCAGTTTAGGGCCTAATGATCCGGGTTTGGATTGTGGTAAAGCCTGAGAGACTGGTCTCGTTTTAGGGCCTAGTGATCTGAGTTTGCATTGCGGTAAATCCTGAGAGACAAGGAGATGAAAATTTCTTCAAGGATAGTGATGGATTTTGGATGGCATTCCAAGTTCGGTTCGGTTGTGATCGGAGCACCAGTTTTGGTGTGATCACGGTTTAGTGAGGGTGGAGGTGATTTAACCTATGGATTCCCTTGGTTGTTCTTGGATTGTTGTTTTATGAGATCCCACATTCATGCTTGGAATATGGAACGGGGGTGGCTGGCTAAAAGAGAGATTTGGCTCAACCATGTCTATGGTTGGGTGGTATGTGGAAGTACTGAACTTGGTTAGATTTTCTTATGATTAATAAAAGCTAGGTTCTCTTAATTTTTCACTGGTTTATATGTGGATTTAATAACTATCATATCTCTAATATTTATATGGTTTTATGCTGGTTATAAGTATGGTTAAATGATTGTTTCATGTCATGGTTATTTCATGTATTTACTTGTAATTGTAAATGGATGGATGCAAGACCTAATTGATCATATAGTACATTAATGGAGAAGGAGATGATCCTTCTAGTTATGTTTCATAAGTTATTTCCATCGTTTATGCCATATCTTGTATCCTATACTTGTAGGTTGCATTAATGCCAAGTGTTTGACAAAATTTCAGTCCCGGTTGGGGATGCTGAGGCCTAGTTCTGAGGTTGATTTTTTATTTATCGGCATTGTTATCATGTATTTGATTCATTCTGAAGGTTGTAGCAAGTTCTGGGAAGAGGGTAGGATTCTGGGCTAGAAAAGTGAATCAAATATCGGGGTCTCTGGCACACATCTGCTAAGAAAAGTCCATAGTCACTGGCACATAGCCCTATGAGAGCAACTTTGAGTTAAAAGGCTTAAAACATCAGTGGGACCCAAGTGTAGGATGTTTGAGTGACTGACATGTCTCTTGGTGGTGTTGTTACTGATGTGGATGGGTTTGTTTGATGTGTTCCATCGATTCAATTTCCTTAAGGTTACCAAGGAGATTGAATCCCTTATAGTGACCTCTTTCATCACATGTTTTTCCTGTTTGATTGGTTGCTTGGGCGGACCTGGGAGGAGGGGGTGTTACAGATTGGTATCAGAGTGTGGTTGTGCTTTCCTTGGGTGAAGGTGTTTGGTCATGCATGCATTTCAGTTGGATGTGTGTCTCTTACACTTGCATTCCATATGCTTGTTACATTGCATCATGTTGATCATGATTGTAGTAATGTTATCATGAGGAACTTGGTGTGATTTTGTGGGATGCATCATCAGAAGTATATGACTAGTTGCATATGATTATATTTCACTTACATGTTGATTATCACTTGAATACATCCTTGTATGTCAGATGCATCCTTGAATTTTTTGATTACATGTATCAGTTTGTAGGTTGGTTACCAGAAATGATCTCTTATACTCGATTACATGCATTCTTACGTATGTGTTGTTGATTAGGAATTGCGTATGCATGTTGATAATTTCATGTGGCAATGTGTGCAATCAAGTAATGGTTGTTGTCATGCATGAGGTTATAGCATGCATTGTTGATATGGCCTTGCATTGATGATTGTGGATGACTGGACCCTAGCTAGAATGATGTTTATGCGTTGATACACTTATTTGATATATGTCTATATTCTGTTATGATTATGTTATACATGTATCACGCTAATTTGATGATATTGCATACAAGGTATCCTCCCCGAATTATGCTAAGGTATGTTGAATTATTATAATTTGGTTTAGCTGACATAGTATGCCTTGCAGGAAAGAGATCAAATGGCTAGAACGGTGGTAGACTACATAGAACCTCCCTACACTTTAGATGGGAATCATGGTGTGGGGCACTCTTCTGACTTGGCAGACACATTGAGAATTCCGAAGGAATACATAAGGAGTTGCAAAGAAGACAATGAAAAAATCACGCAGGAATAAGAGAAACAAGCAGAGGTGAATGTGATACTACTTCAGAGTTTGTCAAATTTGTCGTAACAGGAACCACTTCGGATCAACCATGGACATGAGAACAGAACTAATGGGGCATGTGGCAATAGGTCTCCTAGTAGACACAGGCCAGATAGATCTAACATGATCAAAGAAGGCAGTTTGTTGGACACTCCAGATAGGAGAGGTGATCAACATAGGTACTATTCCAGTTCTCATTCTGGAAGGCATCATGATCGTCTTCATTATCATCCTTATAGGAGGAGTGATAGGGGATACTTTCCAGATGATTTTAAGAAGGAAAAGCCATATAACTTTGATGTAGAGATGAATAAATGACAAGATGCATAAGCATGGTTTCTTCGTATGAGGAAATTCTTTAGATTGCATGATTATTCAGAAAACATGAAAGCAAAGATAGCCACCTTCAGTCTCAAAGGTAAAGCGGATATTTGGTGGGAAGACGTGAAGAGTGTCAAAGGTATACATGAGGAATATTTGACTTGGAATGAATTTGAAATTCTCTTCAAGAAGTACTTGTATGAGAGGTACTATGATGATAAAGCTAAGGAGTTTTATGAGATGTGAAAGGGTTCTATGACGAATGATGAGTATACTAGCATATTTTTGGAGTTGTTGAGATATGTGCCTTACCTCTGGGAGGAGAAGGCCAAGGTTAAGAGATTCATTAGTGGAATTCCAGTTGCATAAAAAGACCAGATTGAGTTCGATGAGCCCAATTCGTTGAAGGAGGCCATCCGAAAGTTGAAGTATTGTTAGAAGCAGTCAAAGCACAAAGTTGATCCTAAGCATGAATTTAAAAGAAATGAGAAAGATAAAGGAAAATGGCAACCAAAGAGAGGAAGACCTCAAGAAGCAAGTGAGAAATAAAATGCAGTTCCTTACAAGAGATTCAATACAACTGAGAAAGGGCATGGAGATAAGCAAGCTAGAGGCGGTGGTAGGGAGCCATTGCAGTGTTGGAGATGTGGTAAGGATTATCGTAAGAGGGATTTTCTGCAGTATCAGAGTGGTAGCAGACCCCATATCTACAGTGCTTACAGTTGGGGATGTTGTTCATAACATTCCTCAGATCTATGTAGTTGTGGACAACAGGCAAGCGGATCATCAAGCATCGATCATTGAGATGGACAGTAAGATTTGTGATCAAGTTATTTCTATTTTGATTGATCATGATCTAACGATAGTTATATTAATCCTGACCTGGTGGAGCAAGAAGGAGAATTCATGTCAGAGCCTCAATGCATATTGCAGTGGAAACATCTCATTCTCAGGAATAGAGCCATAGAGAAAGTTAAATTGTAGTAGAAGAACTTTGGGCCTGAAGAAGCTACATGGGAGATGGCGAATCATATCTGAGCCCTGTATCCTTCATTGTTTGCCGGTTGAGGCAAAGAATTTTTGGTTTGATGTTGGAATATGTTTTACTAATGTTATGGTCTATGTATACAGAAGTAAATATCGCCATGAGCTAAGTTATAAAGCTCCAATAAGAAATATGGGTGTCATGTTATTATGGTTGTTATATTGTCATGTTTTTATGATGTTTTTCTCTGAGCAAGTATTTCATTGTAAATACTACAACGAGCTAAGTTATAAAGCTCCATGGGCAATATGTTTTCTTTTCAGCAGTTTTGTTAAGGTCATGGTGTGGTTTAATCCTGAGGACGGTGTTCTCCAAGGGGGGAGGGTTCTGACTAGCCCTGGTGAAAGTTCATGTAATAAAAGTTAATAAAGGAAAAATAAGACCTCTTTTAAGGGAAGCTTATTCCAAGCTGAATTTTGGGCAATTATATCATAGTGGGCATCACTGGATGTGTGTTTTGGCTAAGGAAAATTGGCAAAGGCTAAGGTAAAGGCATAAAAAGGAAGAAAGGCATTTTTGGCACATTTATTTATGAAAATAAAGGAAATTAGGAGAAAATTAAGGTGAAAGGTCACAGGTTACATGTGAGAAGGAAACTGAAGGAAAATAATGGAAAATGAAGAAAATAGAGGCCTCATTAATAAAAGGAATTCTGAGGTTCAGTGGGCAAGATTTTTCTAACCTTTTGTCAGTTTAAGTTTGGATTTCTCCCATTATTCTCTTTCTCTCTCACCCTTGGTCACTTAGAGTTTTCTTGGAGCACTTTAGCTTTGGATCAAGAAGGAAAAACAAGCAAGGGAAAGGAAGGTGTTATAGTGGCTACAACCATCCTCCAAAATTTTTCCTTAGCTACATTTTGGAGCCTCCCTGCCAGCAATCATTAGCATCATGTATTGCATGACTCAGGTACTTATGATTTCAATTGAGTTTCTTTGGCATCACAGCTTGTGTTCGCTAACTTATTTGTCTTTCACCCACACGCTGACCTCTCATGACTTGGTATCAAACTGGTTCTTGTGCTGACTTGGAAAATTGCGCAGCACTACAGGGAAACCAACCTTGCTCTCTAGAATTGTGCAATGCATCCTGGCAGCCAACACCGCTCTCCAAAATTGCACAGAGCAGGCAAGTTGCCTTCCCCAAGAAAACTTTGCAATTTTCCCAAGCAGTCACCCAGGTGTGTTGCATGTTAGTCTTCGAGTTGCTTTTGGTTTTCAACTAATATTTTTCTTACTATGAACATTTATCTGTCTCAAGTTATGATAGGTTTTCATCAGTCTCTCAGCAGTATAGGTATAATGGCTTCCAAGAGAATACGGTCAAAGGACACCATAGAGAGAACAACTAGAGATGTGGTCGAGCAAGTGTTTATGAACTTGCCCATATATGAAGATACTAAGTTGTTCATAGACAACGAGATTAAGATAACATGGAAAGACATCAATGACATCTTTTCGGACACCTTTGAGGAGAATCTAGAGAACCGTAGAGTCTATGTCAACATACACAAGTCTGGCTTGTACCGGGTTACATACAGATATCGCATTTCCATGTGAGGACATGATCTACTAGATTGTCTCGCTGACTAATCCAGAGACAATGGTACTAAGCAGTGTCAATGGAAAAAACTTGCTACCTTCAGGGCAGAAAAATTTCAGAAGATGTATCACTTACTGCAGCCTGTGAACAAAATGGATGCACTCATCACCAATCCCAGTAGTAGTGCGAACTCAGGAGACATCTTGAAGATTTGGGTAAGAGAGCCATATAAGTTCAAGATGACACTTAACCAAGTATACAAGACAAAGACACTACGGAAGTTATATCAGTTCTTGGTCATCTTCGTATGTCACTTGTATGACCAAGAGAGTATAGAAACCTTCCAGCAGAGTTGGGTGATTGTGTTGGATCAACTGGCGAAAGAAGGAAGACCTTTCAATTGGCCTGACATGTTAGCTTTCTAGCTGAAGGAGCAAGTAACAAATGTCCGGCATCTGCCCAAGGGTGATTTGAAAATGGGGCTCTTAGGCTTCTTGTCTAACTTACAAGAACCTCTCCCACTTCCAAAGCTTTAAATTTTCCCAGGTCTTAATGATTAACCAATGCAGAATTAAGAAATGCTTGAAAATGTAGGCGTATGCTTGTATTTGTTTTTGCCTATTGAGTGCTTATGTTCATTTTCTTATGCTGATGTGAAACACAAATAGCAGTAAATAAAGCAGCAATTCAACAAACCCATAAGACAACAATATAATATTGAGTTCACCCTGATATCTTGGGCTACTTCTCCTTGAGCTCTAATCAACTCGATTAAGCTCTCTGGGATTATGGCTTCAATTCTTTTACAAGTGCTACACTTAACTCCATTGGTTTACAGCTGAACCAATGGGCTTAGAGTGCCATATTACCCCTGGCTGTCCTTGTTCTGCAAACAGGTCTAGGCTTCTCTGGACTTGACTCCTTTAGTTAGTGCTTTGAGCTTCTCGAGCTTCTGGCTTCTCTAACTCCCTCATAATTCTGCATTTATCTCTGAAACTCCTTCTCCTGTCTTTGACACACCTCAGACAACCAGCCACAGGTCGATCATTCGATCTCCTGCTGTGCTACAAATTCACTGAAGCCTCGTGGCTCTTTAGAAGTCTATTATAGCTCTCTGGCTCTACGATTCTGCCTCCAACCTCTGGTGTCTCTGCCTAATATAGTGAGCTCAATTTAAGTCTTACACAACAGATACAATCAATCGGACTATACTTGGATCCCCCAAGTCTCTTTGGAGTACACAGACTCTCTAGAGTACTCTCTCTGTCTCTGTCTTAACCTTGGCTCACTTGTTGCCTTTGCTTCTTCAGGTCAGCTCGACTCTGGTTTCTCTGTTTCCAAGTCTACTTACTGCTTCCTGGGCTGCCCTCTCTCCTCTCTTTCAGTCTGTGGCTTTAAAGCCAATCTGCTTCATGACTGTTCGTTTTCGCTTCTCGGCTTTCTGGTTCCTTTCCTTTGTCCATTCGAAGCCCTTCTTTCAGCAGTTACAGTAACTACATAATGCCTTATAGGGAGGTGGCCACCTATTCCTTTAACGGATGAGTGTGTCAGGTTTACTGGAAACACTCGATCGTTTGAAAACGGTCGTTATTTCCGTTTACTCCCAGAATGCTCGTGAAACACGAATCTCTGCCAACTCATCGTCCACGTTGGACTTCAAAATCCCGCACAATCTGCTTCATAACTTTGTGAAATTCGATCATCCATCGGGTCACATCTTCGTCGTTGATCTGGACCCTTCAGATCCTACGGTCATTGCACATATTGGGCAGATAACTTAAGTGTGAGATTCTTGATAGCTGAGAATGAGCGCATGACTAAGGAATTGTAAGCGGCCAAGCATAGAGAAGAGCAAGCTACAACATCCGCCATAGTAGAGTGGAGGAAAGCGATACTTGATGAAGTATCGTCTCTAGAGACATTCATGAAGAAGCTGTATTTCAGGTTCTTCACCGTGCATAAGTCAGTTGTCCATCTCAATGGTTGGCAGCAACCCTGTGCTAGGAGAGCACGCATCTTGACAAAGATACACATTTGTTGTCGTTCACATGCAGATATGGACAATGAGGTACAGGGGATCCCTGTTGTACTTGCCAAAGATGATGAAGCCAAAGGCAGTGGAGTTGAAATCACGCATCCGGAGTCAGATCCGAAATGATGAGGAACTCCCACAGCTCATCACCAGCTTACAGGCTTCACATGCACAAGTGTTCAGGAGCATGGATGTCGTTGTGCGCACGAATGTGATCCCATCCATTGGCACACTCACCGAGGTGAAAGCAAAGAACCAAGTCCGACTGGAACTAGACATGTGCTTCGAGCAGTTGATGCGCATAGCCACCAATGCAGATTTGCAGATAAATGAAGACACTAGGCATAAGTATGTTGTTGGTTCGGCTGCACTCAAGACCATGATGCACATGCTACATGACGAGTTGGATAGAGGTGCCAAATCAGTGTACCGAGATGCTCCGGAGGTAAGACTTCGCTTTTAGAAGGATGTCACCAGGGAGTACGCAGACACCATAGCAGGCTACCAAGCTTGGCATCAGTTTGCCACCAACGATCACCTAGAGGATGTCGACGAGTTAGTCTTCCCACAACTGTTCGAGTCTCAGCGATGTCTTATATGGCTTACTCAAGCCCATCTTTGTCTCACATGAGTACATGTGTAGAATGTATTGTAAACATGTTGTAAAGTGAAAGGCACCTAAAATTTTGAAGTTTAACAACTATAACTTGGATTTAGAAAAATCCTTGCTGGATTTTCACTAAATATAACCAGAATTTACTGGAATTTCCTTAACTTTCCAGGCAAAGGCAATTCCTCCAGCTCGTTAGACTACGGCTTAAGGTTGTCTTGTTCTATAATAAGAGTTCAAATCAATTATAATATAATAGAGTATTTAATTTAAAAATGTCAGTAAAATCAGAATTGTCAATGAAAATATGATAGAATTTGTGTACTTTGGTTCACTAATCAATAAAATGACTAGTAATCCATTTCGACTTCTTATTTGAGTGCGTTCCAGTCAGACTAGTAATTGAAATTTCGAATCTGATTGCATCTGTCAAATTTGACTGACAGTTTCTACGGGAGGATTTATTTTTTCCTGTATTGGACGGCGAATCATTACCCGTCAAATTCCATGTTCTAGTTGTATATGCACTCGACCATACAATAGAACACGTATGGACCTCACAAGCGTTGATGCAGTTAATGGGCGGCTTCCTGCGATGGTACAAGCATATGTGGACCCCACACGCAAAGAGATGACGTTACGCGGTTGATAGCCGGTCTCTTTCGTTAGAACGAATGCGTCTGAATACCCTTTATTTTTTAATAGCCTGTGTAGGTAACGCGGTAAAAGCATAATGAGAGTTTCTGTATTTCTCTGCACTCTTGACTTTTCCGGGCTACAATCCCTTCCTCTGAAACTACTCTGTCACTTCCATCCCGCTGAACAGTCAGAGTTTCGTATGCCTAAATTTTTGTATCTGTAATATGTTTACAGCGATTGGCAATTGCATATCCAAGGTCTGCATCCTCCTTCCCCCAAGCGCACTCTGAAACTGAAATGGAAATTCAAAGTGATTCTCCTGCTGCAACTACGACTGACGCTTCCGCCGCCTCCTCCTCCTCCACAACTGCTAATCCCACCACCAGCGTTAGCTGCAATTACCGCTACGATGTCTTTATAAGCCATCGTGGCCCCGACACGAAGAAGACCTTTGCTAGCTATCTCTACCGTCGTCTTCTTTCACATGGATTCAGCGCCTTCTTGGACCAGCAAGAATTGCAAGAGGGACTCGATTTTCCTTGTCAAATAGCACGCGCTATAGAAACTGCCTCGGTCCATGTGGCTATCCTTTCTCCCAGATACCCGGAATCGCCATGGTGTTTGGAGGAGCTCATCCTAATGCGGGAATCGGGGGCTCCCATACTTCCGGTATTTTACCACCTCAAACCTGCTAAGCTCAGGTACGGTGAGGCCCTGCACGAACTCCAGATGAAGAGGACGTACGATCCTCATACTGATAAAACTCAGCCACGATATGACTCCGACACCATTCAAAAGTGGAGAAACGCTCTATCAAGTTTTGCAGACGTAAGTGGTTTTGATCTCGACGGCAAATTTAACGGGTGAGAGCTTCAACTCCCTCTCTATGGATAGAATATATAATATATGATGCTTTGCCTATGGTTTCAATTATTTCTCTCTTTGTTTTTATTTTCAATAACCAGGGACGAGGGTCAGATGCTAGATGAAGTCGTCGAACATGTGGTGAAAATAATGGCTAAAAAAACACCGTTATATGTGGCCAAATATCCCACTGGTCTGGATAACAAAGTAAAAGGGTTGGAAACAGTAATAAGGCAGCAGCAGAAAGGAAAAGTTCAGGTGGTCGGCATAGTGGGATTGGGTGGAGTGGGCAAAACAACTTTGGCTTTAGAGTTATTCAATCGAAAGCGTTCAGAGTACGCTAAATCCCACTTTTTGTCCGATGTGCGAGAAAACGCGAAAAGGCCATTACATCTGTTGGAGCTACAGAGAGGCCTTTTGAAGGGTTTAACTCGGTCCGATCAGCATATAGACAACATCCATCAAGGTACACAGATGCTTAGAGAGTTTCTCTCATCTTCTCCGGTCTTGCTAATTTTAGATGACGTAGATCATGAAGAACAGGTGGATAGGCTAATACCAGATAGAAATGTCTACTGCTCAAATAGCTTAATTTTGATTACATCTCGGGACAGAGACGTACTCAAAAGGTCAGGCGTGAAGGAGACATCTATTTATAAGTTAACAGGCCTGACTCAACAACACTCGCGAAGGCTCTTTTGCTCTTATGCCTTCTGTCAAGCCTATCCCCTACAAGGATTTGAAGATGTGGTAAATAAGTTTCTAATGGCATGCCAGGGGTTGCCATTATCTTTAAAAGTGTTCGGGGCACTTCTCTCAGGGAAAAAAAATGACAAATCTTTTTGGGAGGAAACACTTTCCCGTGTACATGAAGTTCCAGATGATATACAGAAACGATTAAAAATTAGTTATGACGCACTCCATGAAAGGGAACAGCAAATTTTTCTAGATATTGTCTGCTTTTTCATTGGAGAAAATAGGGATATCACAGTAGGAATATGGGACGAACCAGGCTGCCAAGGTTCGTCGATGTTTCAAACGCTAGAGTGTAAATGTTTGGTGGAAGTGGATAGGGATAATCATATACATATGCATGATCACCTCCGAGATATGGGACGGGAGATTGCGCGGGCTGCGTCACCGCGTCGCCTTTGGCATCCAACAGAGATCAATGGTTTGCTGCAGCAAGCATCTGTAAGTGCTCAAATTAAATTTAAATTAAATTTTTTCATAGAAATCTATATCCAGTTTAATAATTTTTTATCCTTTTTTGGAGAATAAACAGGGGTTAACGGAAGTGAGAGGAATTAGGATGATTACTAACGAGGATACGGATCAGGATTATGAAACGTCGACACGGCGCCAAAAGAGGCAGGAACTGTTCCCGAACCGCGTGATGAAGCTTCACAACGCACTGCGTAAAAGATGTTATCGTTTTCATGGTATCGGTGTCACGAAGTTGCAATTTCTTCAGACTGAAGGGCATCTTTTGGAGCGCATTTTGACGAGGGTGCACTCGCCGAATCTCATATGGCTTTCTTGGCGTGGCTGTCCCTACTCTTGCTTGCCTTCGTGGATTCCAATTAAGAATTTGAGGGTTTTGAAGGTGGAGGGGAAATTATTGAAGACATTGTGGCAAGACAGATCGCAGGTAAATCGGACTTTGTGTGGACACCCAATGATTTGTAAAGGTTCTCTGATCATAATCATCCACTTACATATTTTTAACAATTTGAAGACATAATTTTGCAGGCACCTTCTCAGTTGCGGGAGTTAGAGATTTCTGGCAGCCTCTCGAAGATTCCAAAATCTATAGAGCAGCTGAAGCACCTGGAAAGGATTTTCTTTCGACATGTTTATTTCCAAAAATTGCCAGAAGAATTTTGCAACATGGGGTCGTTGAAGGTTTTGGTGTTAGAAGAGTGCTCAAAACTGACGGCGCTACCAGATTCTTTTGGTAACTTGACAAGCCTCCAGCGTATCCTGTTTTCGTGCCATGGGTTGGAGACGCTGCCAGAGTCCCTTGGTAACTTGAAGAACCTCAAAATCATGAAGCTGACTAAGTGTGGGAGTTTGGTGAGACTGCTAGAGTCCCTAGGTAACTTGACGAACCTC
>APFE030982344.1:0-14800 GCA_000404065.3 Pinus taeda
ATAGTGTGAAGGTCGAGGTGGAGGTGGAGGTAGAGGAGGTCGTGAAGGTGGTGGAGGTAGAGGATGAGGAGGAGGTGGAGGTGGTGGTGGTGTAGTCTGTAGTGTGAAGGTGGACGTTGAGGTGGTGGTATAGGAGGTGTTGGAGGTAGAGGTTGGTGGTTTAGGTGGAGGTGGAGGAGGCAGAGGAGGAGGAGGAGGTTGTCGTGGAGGTGGTGGTGGAGGAGGAGGCACATGCAGAAGAAGAGGTAGAGGTGGTGGAGGAGGTTGAGGTTTTTGTGGAGGAAAAGGAGTTGGAGGAGGTGGAGGTGGGGGAAGAGGAGGTAGTGGAGGAGGAGGTGGAGGTGGAGGAGGAGAAAGAGGAGTTTATTGAGGAGGTTGAGGTCGAGGTGGTGGAGGAGGACGAAGTGGACGTGGTGGAGGTTGAGGTGGTGTTGGAGGATGTGGTGGGGGATGTGTAGGTTGTGGAGGAGGAGGTGGTGGAGGAGAAGGTTGAGGTGGTGGTGCAGGATTTGGTGGGGGATGTGTAGGTGGTGGTGGGGGATTTGGTGGGTGATGTGTAGGTGGTGGAGGAGGAGAAGGAGGAGAAGGTGGTGGTGATGAGGGTGGTGGAGGAGGAGAATGTGGTTGAGCTGGAGGTGGTTGAGGAGGTTGAGGTAAAGGAGAGGAGGAGGTGGATTACGATGAGCAGGAGGAGGTGGAGGTATGAAAGTTAATTTAAAATTCATGTTTTAATTTTAAATATTAAATTGTCATTCTCTTCTCCATTGTTGGAAATGAAGGCTACAATCTCATGAATCCAAAATATATCTCTTTACATACATAATATCATACCATTAAATGATACTTAATACATTTAGGAAGATTTCCTCTATGCAAAAATATAGTCATTCAAGTACATGAAATTTCTTTAACATTTAGATCTGCTATCTTGGCCAAGAATTTGAGGCATTTTTCAAGATTCAAATTTTGTGTTTATTCTTTTAAACTTTTATTAGTCCTATAAAAACTTATAGTTCTCATTATATTTTTCAATGAACAATTTTTTTGGGAATGCTTGGATTCATCTAAATATCATTTATTTAAAAAGTGTTTGGTTAAAGTTAATGTTGTTTCTTGAATAAGAAGCCTTATGTTCTCTTTTATGTTTACTTAAGAAACGTAGGATATTAGGAATCATATATGGCTTTGTTTATTATTCGAGTATTCCACATATTTTGCGTAATTTTTATTAATTTTTTATGTATCTAATTGTTTAAGGAAAAAAGTTAATTTGCAGTTCACTTTCTCGTATGACCTAAGATTCTTCGCTTTTTAGAGAATCCATTGTTTATCTTGTATTTTGTTTCAAAATATTTATTAGGAAAGGGAAATGTGTTCTACTTGGATATTTGTATGGAAAAATGACCTATGCTCTAGCTTCCTATGTGTTCATTGTAGGGGATCTATTGTCATGGGAACAATATTCCTTTAATGAAATTATTATTTTGAGGGAAAGGCTAAAGGAACAATACATGTAATTAGTGGAGGATGTTAGAGAGTTTAGTGTATTATCATTTTTGAAGTTGAAATCCTTTTATGATACTTGTTTTTTAACATGTTATACTAAGTAGTGAACATTTTTCTTTTTCGGTTGTATTTTTGAACTTGAAAATTGTGGCTTTATATGAGTTTGTGATAATTGATTTTTTATCATACAGGAAACTAACTTTCATTAATTATTTTGTCTTTCATTCAACCTCATTCAGCATTTTGTGTAATTTCAAAAAATTATGCATTGATCAACAATTATTAGAGTTTTGATTGAAGAAGAAATCATAGTAGTTACTACAATAGTTACACACCAAGGAGTTGAAAAACTTATAGATAGTGATGCACCACCAAATCCTAAAGATGTTGGTTTATTTGAAGCGAAGTAATTGGATAACTATTTTTCTATTAGAGAATCAATGCATAAGAAGGAAAATAAACTTGATGTAAATATTAAATGAGGGATTTACCAATAATTTACAAGATTTTATAATTAACTCAATAATTCACTAATGTTTTATGAGATTTTACAATTCATTGAAAGAACCACAGATGTTTTACAACATTTTATATTTTAGTAATATATTGCCAAAAAATGATATATACTAGATAATGACCTTTGGTTACTAGTAGAAAGGAAAATAAGAAATCACATGAAGATAAGGAACATAGGAATAGAAGAGAAACGATTCCTATTGGCCATGGAGAAAGTAGCCTTGGAAAACCTTTGCAAACTCCCATGGCAAGGGTTCATCACACCTCTTGCCTAATTTGTGTATTCTCTTCTTCAAATAAAATGATAGTAATAGTAAATTATATACAATCATTATGCAGAGACAAAATATATAGAGTTGACATGAATATCTAATGTGTACTTCTAGAATATAAATAGACAAATATTATAGTATTGTCAACTTTTGATGGAATCACTTCATTATAGGCAGTAACAAGTAAATAAATTGTATGAATTGTTCTTAGAAATAAAAAAAAGATTTACATTGTATTATTTTCTCATAATTAAATATTGTCATTAATAAAGAGAGGGTAAATAAAAGCCCTAGTCTCCTTTCCATTTTCTAACTTTTCATATGAATAATGATTGCAATATCTAATAGATGAGGATTCTTTATTTGCTTTACTTCCCAATACCTCGAGCATGCTCTCCTTTCCCTCTTGAATTTTTTTCTTAATTTTTGGGAACTGTAATAATTTTTTGCTTGGAAAATCCCCAAAATTTGGTGTTATGATTTAAAAATTACACTTCCGTTGTTATAGTTTTGTATCTAATGGTTGGGGAAAAGTACTCTTTAATTACAGATAAAGTTTAATTTTTAATTTTTGGCAGCCATGTCTTCAAGTCTACATATTTCTACAAAACCTTTTAGTTGTAAATTACTCTTTGGAATTCATTTATAGTCTTCATTAATGCAGATAAAATTTTAGGGGAGTTTTTTTCTGAGATTTGAAATACGAGGGTCCAAAACTTTGGTGGTTGATTTTTTTATTGAAAGAGTGATTAAGGATGATTATCCCAAATATTAAGTTAAAATGTTTATATGTTATACCATTATCTCCACATAAAAGAAAAATAAAATTCATAGAAATAAGAGTTCCCATCCCTATACAATGACCAAATGCTCAATTAACCTTTATGTTTACAGTCCATAATTTTTGTAAGTGATTTTCCTTAATTTGTCAAAAAAGGTTGTTATTTAAACTAATTGCCTTGGACATCATAAAAATAGGGTTTTATGACAATGATTTCACACGTGTTTTGATCATGGAACTATTTTCAATCTCCCATAGAATTTCATTTTCTCCAATGTATTGCCTTGTGGTTTTGTAGAATACGAATCAACATTTAGTTGGGTGTGATTTTCTCATTAACTTTTGATACAATTTATTTAAATTTTACATTTTTTTTTTAAATGAGATTGTTATCATCATAATTACTTATTTATATTGCAAATTTTCATACTTATTATATGTTATATTGTCGTGTATATATTGATAGATGAGCTATTGCTACAAAGAATGAGTCAATATGTATTATAAATAAAGAGAATGAAATGATATACAATTTTGGTTTTTTTTTAGGTTTTCTGAGGAGGCAACGAAGGTGGAGATCGAGGTGGTGGAAGAGGAGGAGGAGGTGGAGGGGGTGGAGGAGGAGGCAAATGAGGTTGAGGAGGAGGTGGGCGTGGAGGTGGTGGAGGAGGAGGAGAAGGAGGCTAAGGAGTTTGAGGAGGAGGTGCAGGTGGTTGTTGTGGAGGAGGAGGTGGTGGAGGCAGAGGCAGAGGAGGACATGATGGTGTTGGTGCAGGAGGTGATGGAGGTTGACGTGGTGGAGGAGATGGTAAAGGTGGTGGAGGAGGAGGCATCTGAGGTGGTGGAGGTAGAGGAGGAGGAGGAGGAGGAGGCAAATGTCGAAGTGATGGAGGAGGAGGAGGAGGAGACCAAGGTGGAGGTCGAGGAGGTTGTGGTGGAGTTACTGGAGGAGCGGGTGGAGGTGGGAGTGGTGGTGTAGGAGCAGGGGGAGGAGGTAGCTGTGGAGGAGGAGGTGGAGGTGGAGGTGGAGGTGGAGGTAGAGGTGTTGGTGGTGGAGGTGGAGGAGATGGTGGTGGAGGAGGTGGAGTTGGAGTTGGAGTTTGAGGAGGCGGTCGAAGAGGAGGAGGAGGAGGTGTTGGTGCTGGTGGTCAAGGAGGAGGATGTGGAGGATGAGGAGGAGAAAAAGGTGGTGGAGGAGGTGGAGTTGGAGTTGGAGGAAGATGTGGTGGAGGAGGTAGTGAAGGAAGAGGTGGGGTTGGAACCTTAAATCCCAAACCCTAATCATTCTATAACATTTTAGAAAGTATTTGAAACTTTTATTTAAGTGTTTATCAAAATAATTTAATAATGTCTTATAAAAACTAAACACTAACCTCTAAACCCCAAACCATAAACCCTAAATAATAAAACCTAAAACCTAAACCTGTAACCCTAACCCGAAACCATGAACACTAATCCCTAAACCCTAAGCATTTCATAACATTTTAAAAATTGCTTTGTAATTTTTATATAAGCGTTTATTAACATAATTTACTAAAGTGCTATAAATCGTCAACCCTAAAATCTAAACCACAAACCCTAAACCCTAAACCCTAAACTCTGAACCTGAAACCCTAAACCCCAAACCCTAAACCCTAAAGGCTAAATGCTAAATCCTAATAATTTTATAACATTTAAAAAAATATTTTAAATTCTATTCAAGTGTTAATTAAAATCATTTATTAAAGTGTTATAAACCCTAAACCCTAAACTCTAAACACCAGACCCCAAACAATAAACCCTAAACCCTAAGCATTTTATATCATTCTAAAAAGAGTTTTGAAAATTTTACTTATGTTTTTATCAAGATAATTTACTAAGGTGTTATAAACCCTAAACAATAAAAACTAAACCATAAACCCCAAGCCATAAACGCTAAATGCTAAACCCTAAGCCTTTTATAGAATTTCAAAAAGCATTTGTAACTTTTACTTAAGCTTTTAATAAAACAATTTACTAAAGTGTTATAAACCCTAAACCCTAAACCCCAAACCCTAAACCCTATACCTTATACCCTCAAACCTAAACCCTAAGCATTTCATAACATTTAAAAAAGTGTTTTGTAACTTCTATACATGTTTATTAAAAGAATTTACTAAAGCGTTATAAACTTTGAACCCTAATCCCTAAAACCTAAACCCTAATTAATTTATAGCATTTTAAAGAGTCCTTTGTAAAGTTTATTTAAGTTTATATTAAAATCATTTGCTAATGCGTTATAATCGCTAAACCCTAAATGCTAAAGCCTAAGAATTTTATAACATTTTAAAAACTATTTGTAACTTTTACTTAAGTTCTTATTAAAAGAATTTACTTAAATGTTATAAACCCTATATCCTAAACACTAAACCCCAAACACTAATCCCTAAACCATAAAAGCTAAGAATTTTATGAGTATGTAAAATAAAGGAAGACCACACCAGGGTTTGTGAGTGTAGGAGGGAGAAAATTATGGTACATGAGATACCCCAACCTTTCTTTTTCAACCCTTCTTCATAAACATTTTTCCTTTTATTTTCTTCATAACTCCTCGAGGCTCTATGGGATGAATGTATTATGTGTCATATGTAGTAGCAGATACCCCCTTAAAGTGGGGAGGTTTATCCCTACACCATAAACCATAAACCCTTAACCCTAAACCCTAAACCCTAAATAATAAATCTGAAACCCCAAATCCTAAACAGTAAACCCTAAGAACTTTATAACATTTTAAAATGTGTTTTGTATCTTTTATTTAAGCGTTTATTAAAACAATTACTAAGGTGTTATAATGCTGAAGCCATCAACCCTAAACCCAAATCCCTAAACCATCAACCTAAAATATTAAAACTTAAACCCTAAGCATTTTATAAAGTTTTATAAACCCTAGACTATAAACCCTAATCCCTAAAACCTAAACCAGACACTATTACCCTAAACCCCAAACCCTAAATTCTAAACCCTAAACCCTAATCGTTTTATAACAATTTAAAAAATGTTTTATAACTTTTATTTAAGTGTTTACTAAAACATTACTAAAGTGCTATAAATGCGAAACCCTAAACTCTAAACGCTAAACCCCTAACCCTAAACCATAACGTGTAAACCTTAAACCCTAAGTATTTTATAACATTCTAAAAAGTGTTTTGTAAATTTTATTTAAATGTTTATTGAAAGAATTTACTAAAGAGTTTTAATCCCTAAACCCTAGACTTAAAACCCTACACCTTAAACCGTAAAACTTGAACCCTAAACCCTCAACATTTTATAGCATTTTAAAAATGGTTTTGTAACTTTTATTTAAGTGTTTATTAAAAGAATTTACTATAGTGTTATAAACCTTAAATCCTAAACCTTCAACCCTACACCCTAAACCACAAAACCCTAAACTCTTATCATTTTATAAACCTTAAACACTCTATGATAAACCTATAACCCTAAATCCTAGACCCTTAGCCCTAAACCCTAAACCCCAAACCCTAAACACTAAACCCCAAATTCTAAGCATTTTATAACATTTTAAAAATGGTTTTGTAAATTTTATTTAAGTGTTTAATAAAAGATTTTACGAAAGTTTTACAAACCCTAAATGAAAAACCCTAAACCCTAAACCCCAAACAATAAACCTCAAACCCTTAGCTCTAAACCATAAACACTAAACATTTTATAACATTCTAAAAAGTGGTTCATAACTTTTATTTAAGTTTTTATTGAAATAATTTACTCAAGTTTTATAAACCCTAAACCCTAAACCCTAAACCCGAAGCCTCAAACCCTAAGCCCTAAACCCTAAACCCTAAACCCTAAGCATTTTATAACATATTAAAAACCATTTTGTAGATTTTATTTAAGTGTTTATTAAAATAATTTACTAAAGTGTTATAAACCCTAAAACCTAAACCATTAACACTAGACCAAAAACCCAAAATCAAAACCCTAAACCCTAAACCCTAAGGATTTTATAACAGTTTAAAAATCATTTTTGAAATTTTATTCAATTATTTATTAAAAGTGTTTACTAAGGTCTTATAAACCATAAACCCTAAATCCGAGAGGCCAAACTATAAACAATAAACCCTAAGCATTTTATACCATTTTAAAAAGAATTTTGTAACTTTAATTTCAGCCTTGATTAAAACCATTTACTAAAGTCATATAAACCATAATCACTAAATGCCAAACCACCCTAAACACTAAGCCCCAAACCCCAAATGCGAAACCCTAAACCTTAATAATTTTATAGCATTTTAAAAATCATTTTTTAATTTTTATTACAATGTTTATCAAAATAATTTACTAAAGTGTTATAAACCATAAACATTAAACCTTAAACTCTAAACCCAAACCTGAAACCTGAAACCCTAAACCTTAAATCCTAAACCCTAACCATTTTAGAACATTTTAAAAAGTGTTTTTTAACTTCTATTTAAGCATTTATTAAAATCATTTACTGAACCCTTATAAACCCTAAACCCCAAACCTTAAACCCTAAGAATTTTAAAACGAGTTTTTTTAACTTTTATTTAAGTGTTTATTAAAATAATTTATAAACCCTAAATCCTAAAAAATGAACCCTGAACCCTAAGACCCAATCCTCAAACCCCAAACCCTAAATACTAATCATTTTATAACATTTTAAGAAGATTTTTGTAACTTTCATTTAATTATTTATTAAAAATATTTTCTAAAGTGTTATAAACCCTAAACCCTAAAGCATAAACCCAAAACCGTAAACCCTAAATCCTAAGTATTTTATAACATATTGAAAAGTTCTTTGTAACTTTTATTTAACTTTTTATTAAAATAATTTACTAAATTGTTATAAACCCAAAAACCTAAGCCTTGAACGGTAAACCCCAAACCCGAAACCCTATAACCTAAACCTTAATCATTTTATAACGTTTTAAAAATCATTTTGTAGCTTTTATTTAATTATTTATTAAAATAATTTACTAAAGTTTTATAAAACGTAAACCCTAAGCCCCAAACACTACAACTCAAACCCTAAAACCTAAACCATATGTATTTTATAACATTTTAAGAAGACTCTTCTAAATTTTTCTTAGGTGTTTATTAAAATAATTTACTAAAGTGCTATAAACCCTAAAACCTAAATCTAAGCATTTTACAACATTTTAAAAGGTGTTTTGTAACTTTTATTTAAGTGTTTATTAAAAGCATTTACTAAAGTGTTATAAACTTTAAACCATAAAATCGAAACCCTAAACCCTAAACATTTTAAAAAGTGTTTTGTAACTTTAGTGTTACAAATCCTTAACCATGAACACTAAACCATAAAACCTAAAACCAAAACCCTACACCAGAAAGCCTAAATCCCAAACCATAAACCCTAAATGGTAAACTCTAAACACTAAGAATTTTATAACATTTTAGAAAGCATTCTATAAATTTAATTTAAGTGTTTATTTAAATAATTTACTAGAGTGTTATAAAACCTAAACCCTAAACCCAAAACCCAAACCCTATTTCATAATGCTTAAAGCCTAAAGGATAAACAGTAAAATTGTTTACTAAGGTCCTGTAAACCCGAAACTGTAAAGCCTAAAGCTTGAAAGCATTTACTAAGGTATGATAAACTCTAAAAACTAAACTCCGTAACCTAAACCCTAAGGCCTAAGCCCTAACCCCCAAACCCTAAAAATCCATAAACCCTAAACCCTAAAAAAACCCTAAACCCTAAAAACCCCAAAAAACCCTAAACCCTAAACCCTAAAAATCATTTTTTAGCTATTTTATAAGTGTTTATTAAAATAATTTATTAAATGATTATAACCCATAAACCTTAAACCCTAATACCCTCAACCCTAACCTCAACCCTAAACCCTAAACCATAAGCACTTTATAACATTTTAAACCCCAAACCCTAAACTCTAAGTATTTTATAACATTTTAACAAGAGTTTGTAACTTTTTATTAAAGTGTTTACTTAAATAATTTACTAAATTGTTATAACCCCTAAACCTAAGCATTTTATTACAGTCTAGCAAGTTTTTCTAACATTTTAAAACCTCAAACGCTAAACATTTTATAACATTTAATAAGTGTTTTGTAACTTCTTTTAAGTGTTTATTAAAAGAATTTACTAACGTGTTATAAACCATAAACCCTAAAACGAGCACCCTAAGAATTTTTTAAAATTTTAACAAGTGTCTTGTAACTTTTTTTAAAGTGTTTTATTAAACCCTAAGGATTTATAAAATTTTAACAAGTTTTTTGTAACTTTTTTGAAAGTGTTTAATAAACCCTAAGCATTTTGTAAAATTTTAAACACTAAACCCTTAACATTTATAACATTTTAAAAAGTGTTTTGTAACCTTTTTTTAAGTGTTTATTAAAAGCATTTACTAAAGTGTTATAAATCCTAAACCCTAAATCATGAGCATTTATTAGAAGATTAAGTCCTAATCCCTAAAGCTTAAGCATTTTATAACATTTTAGCAAGTGTTTTGTAACCTTTTTTTTATTTTCTTACTAAAATAGTTTATCTAAGTGTTATAGATCCCAAACCCTAAACAATAAACCCTATCCCTAAAGACTATGAATTTTATAATTTTTTAAAATACATTTTTTTAACTTTTTTAAGTGATTATTAAAATAATTAAACTAAGTGTTATAACCTAAACCCTAAACCCTAAACCCTAAGCATTTAATAACATTTTAACAATATTTTTGTAACTTTTATTTAAGTGTTTATTAAAATAATTTACTAAAGTGTTATAAACCCTAAACCTGAAACCGCAAACCCTAAACCCTAAAACCTAAGCATTTTATGATCTATTAAAAATAATTTTGTAACCTTTATTTAAGTGCTTGTTAAAATAATTTACTAAGTTGTTATAAAACCTAAACTGTAAACCCTAAACCCTAAATCGTAATCATTTATTAACATTCTAAAACGTGTTTTGTAACCCTTTTTAAGTCGTTATTAAAAGAACTTAAGAAAGTTTTATAAACCCTAAACCCCAAACCCTATAAAGTAAACCCGAAACCATAAGCATTTTATAACATTTTTAAAAGTGTTTTTTAACTTTTATTTAAGTTTTTATTAAAAGAATTTACTAAATTGTTATAAAACTTAAGCCACACACACTAGAACCTAAACCCCAAAACCTAAACCCTAAACCCTAAACCCCAAGCCTTAAACCCTATACCATAAAACCCAAGAATTTTATAATAGTTTAAGAAGAATTTTGTAACTTTTATTTAAGTGTTTATTAAAAGAATTCACTAAAGAGTAAACCCTAAACCATAAACACAAAACCCTAAACCCTAAACACAAAAACATAACCCTAAACCCTAAACCCTAAACGCCAAACCCTAATCCCTAAACCATAAAACCTAAACCCTAACCATTTTATAACATTTTAAAAACTATTTTGTAACTTTTTATTTAAGTGTTTATTAAAAGAATTTAAAAAAATGTTGTAGACCCTAAACACTAAACCCTAAACATAAACCGAAAACCCCAAACCTTAAACCCTAAAACCTAAACCCTAAATTCCAAACCCTAAACCCTAAACCCTAAACCTCAAACTATGAACATTAACCCCTAAATCCTAAACATTATTGAACATTTTAAAAAGTGTTTTGTAATTTTTATTTAAGTGTTTATTAAAAGAGTTTACTAATGTGTTATAAACTGTGAACCCTAAGCTGTAAACCACAAACCCTAAACCATGAACTCTAAACCATAAACCCTAAACCATAAATGATAAACCCTAATAATTTTATAACATTTTAAAAAAATATTGTAACTTCTATTTAAGTGTTTATTAAAATCATTTACTAAAGTGTTATAAACCCTAAACCCTAAACTCTAAACACCAAACCCAAATCATAAACCCTAAACCCTAAGAATTTTATGTATTCCAAATTTTTTATTTAATTATCAACAATTATTAATGAGGGGAGAGAGAGGAAGAAAGAGAGAGATGAGGGGAGAGAAAATGAAAGAGTGAGAGACATATTTATGGAATTGGAGGGGGAGAGAGTGGGAGGAAGGAACAAAGACATAGAGAAATAGAGGTTGAGATAGAGTGAGGGAGAGAGCAGAGGAGAGGAGAGAAGAGAAAGAATTGGAGAGGAGAGAGATAGGGAGAGAAGGAGAAGAGTGAGATAGGGAGACACAGATGGGGGGAGAGAGAGAGAAGGAGAGAGGGAGGGAGATAGTGACAAATTTAGAGGCAAGAGAGAGGGAGAGGGTGATGAGAGGGGAAGGTGGAGGGGGGTGGGAGAGAAAGGGAGAGAGATAGGACTCAATATAGAGATGGAGAGGGAGAGATGGAGAGAGAGGGAGGAAAGAAGAAAGGAATAGAGGGAGAAATGTGGAGAGAGAGAGGGAGTGACAAGGGAGAGATGAAGAGAGAGTCAGGGAGAGAGGAGAGTTGGGGGGGGAAGAGAGGGAGGAAAGAGGGGGTGGAGAAGGGGAAGAGGGAGTGAGAGAGAGATAGATAGATATGGAGAGGGAGTGTTTATATTTTTTGGGTGAGATAGAGAGAGAGAATAAGAAAGAGACACATAGATACAAATTTAGATATTATATAATTAGCCTTGATCAATCTTAACCTTGGATATATAAAGGGCCAAGATGGATCAAATATCTTGAGGTGAGAACCTTTACTCAAGTTTTGCAGTAAAAAAAAGGTTTGCACCTCGAGAGATTTGATCCCCCTCGATGCTTTATATGGTTTATCTAAAACAATGTTCATAATTTTATTAATAAAAACAAACTTACTATATAAGAAAATTGAATATGTCTAACATCTAACATCTAACATCTAACATCTAACTCCTACATATATAGTGATTAAATAAAATATTGAAACAAAATTAAAAGAGGAAACAAATTTACTTATAACTAATATATTTTTGTATGAGATTTATTTTATTTCTATTTTTATTTAATTTGTAATGTATTTATATGATATTTGTTAAGGATATGATTTAGTGAAATGGTTTAAAAACAACATTTTAAAGTTAGAGAATTTAACATTCCACAAGTTTTATGAATTCAAATATTCTATAACATGTTCAAAAAAGTAAAACATGTAAGAAATTAATATATAAGAAGTTAATATTTTCATATGAAATTTTTGGGAAATACTTTTACATTTATTTTTACTGCGATTTGTATTTTTGTATAAATAATAATTTTACTATTGTGGACTAAGTTATAATGAGGATAATTTGTGAATTGATAAATGTGCATAACCATTCAAAAAATACAAGTAAATTGAAGTTATATGACTTCATGAATATGAGTAACTTTACATGAATATAAAGGTTTATTATTACATTTTAGATATAATGAGGTTTATATAGTCAACTAAGGGAGGATAAAGGAATTTGGAACCTTTATTTAGTGTTACAAGGGCAACGGAATATAGATGTGACCAATAAATGGTAGTAATGTGTGGGGAAAAAAATTAATAATTAGTTTATGTACTGATTGTCTTTTATACTCCTCGCAATAAAATATTTTTATACTATTAATGAAAATAACAACCTAGTGATCATGGCATAGTTTGAAAATGCAATTCCAGTTGATATGAATGATGGGTTCAAATACAAAATGAATTCAAGATAATTGTTGAGCCTTACTCCTAATTAATGGTTATTGGATTGTCTTTCTTTGAGGATGTTGTAGTTTGAAGATGGGAATAATGGAAATAAAATCCTAACCATGGACATTAAGAAGAGAACGTAAAATATAAAGTAACATAAAATCACATAATATGTTAAATTGGTCATGGTAACATATGGTAGTAAAGAAGGCACTAGTGGTTCATGCAAGATGTGAAGATGATCAGTAAAGTTTCATGGTTATTCCATTGGAACAATTCATCATAATAGATATGATAAAATATTGAAATTTTTAATGTGAATTCTAATTTGTTTTAGATCTCGTATTATTTATTGTTTGTTTGTAGGCATAAATATAAATTAGTTGAAATGCATGCAATATAAACTGAAGATACATACATACACTAACCAAATTAGGCACAATTTTTTCCTTGGGAAACCGTTACGGGAGAAACCTAGCTAGAAGGTGAGGTTTCTTTGATCTCTACTCTCTAGCATGGAAAAATATGTAGATACAAAGAAAGAGATACTCTCTATAGAGTTTCCTAAGACCTATGCCTTGTAAAGTTTCTACAAAATCTTAATTCCCTTTATTTTCTCTCTAACATCCCACTCCTAATTCCTTTTCTCAAATATGGAAGAAAATATAATAGCATGAAATGGAACCCCTACTCCTCCTACTGGCCTAGAATGTAACGTAAATTAATATCTAACTATGTGAAAGGATTGACTCCCTCAACCCTCAATTAGAGTTACAATTTTGGACATTCTAAAGTATTTTTGAAATTCTATACATGGCTAGCACAATATGCATGAGTAACAAGGACTAATGTGACATCGACTTGCACCATGGTAGTCATTATGGTAGGTCAACTTGTAAGAGGCATAAATTTTGCATATAAACTTCTACTACTGGATGGTCTCGCATAAGAGATAGTTTTTGTTGCCCAAAAAAAAAAGTGTTGAATGCCTCAAAATGTATCTAGAAGATTTCATTCTCAAATTTTCCAAACTCGGACCCATTGATAAAAAAGACCCTACAAGCTCATTCATGTAATTCTTCCACTCTGAAAGCATTAAGATAGATAATGAACAATATAATAATTCATTATGAATCAAGAGAAATTATAGATGAGAAATAGTATCACAATTCCCTTGATTACATATTAATGAAGTCAAAATTGGAAGAAACTTACCCCTCAAAGAATACAAAACCTATGAGAACATAGAAAAATAAGTATAAATAAATTGGGGTTTTAATAAATGAATGATGACAACCTATTGTAGCGCTCAAAACCATGATCAATCTAGAATGATGATGTGAACATAAGAGAGTAATAAATAGATACATAGATTTAAATATGTGAATGTTTCTCAAACAAGTGTAAGAAATCATCGAGAACATGATGGAGGCATTTGTAATTAGGGAATAGAAATGATGAAATAACTTAGCACTATACTTGTATATTCTAAATAAGCATGTGTCAAGTGATTGTGGAATCGAATATGTGTGGTAATGACTTCATATGTGGAAAAAGAAATAAACTATGTAGACTAATGAGAAAACACCTAGCATAATTGAAAAAAATAGTGAGAATCAACTAAGGGAACTTGCACAAGAATGATGACCCCAGAAGTGCAAATGGGGAAAAAACATGCCCACAAGAACATGTGCATGTCCTTATGAATGCACACATGGTCCTAGTTGTCTATGTTCTGTAAGGCCCAAACTAGGCTACCTTCTTAGCATGGCTCAAAAATGTATGCATTATTAGGAGATATCATTAGGCGATTTGAAAACCTTAACTTTATGCATTATTACAACCCTAGCTTTGTGGAATTTCAAAACCATATCAATGTATCCATAAAAGTAGGGTTTTCAAATTCCATAAAAGTAGGGTTTTCAAATTCCATAAAAGTAGGGTTTTCAAATTGCTCAAAATTAAGGTCTTCAAATTTCACCTCAATATACATTGACAAACATTGCCAATTTGTTAAGCAAGGTAAATATGGGTTGTTTACTTACATTTCCTAACTATGCACTCAAATTTGAAATCACTATATTGGAGTTTCCACACTCCACATTGATATGGTTTTGAAATTC